>SOMO01000035.1:491549-506073 GCA_028128575.1 Paedocypris carbunculus | reverse complement strand
ATTAAAATTATCTATTATTACTATAAAGATGTTTTTAGCATTAACAAAGGTAACAAAATAGATACCATTCATATTTTTTTACTCTTCCTTAAGAAATACTCACAGCCTGTGTCAAAGCTTCTCCTTGGATAGTTAAGACTCCTTTAACCTGGTCCATCCTAGTCAGAGAGAAATGAAAGTGTTAATGTGAACAAACACAGTTAGGCAGGGGGATGAGAGAGACAGAGTGAGAAAGAGTCAGACAGACAGAATGAGTGTGTGTCCCATAGAACAAAAGAAAAAAGAGTGAAAAAGAGGGTGAGAAAAGTGGGCGTTAAACACATATTAGGTGCCATTTACGTGGAGCTGCCAAGAATAAAATTCTCTTGTTTCAGTTGTCCTTCCAGACCTGGCGAGGGCACGGAAAAACGCCTGGATGCCTCCTGCAACGACAATACGTGTGAATTTACACCATTACTTTGTAATATCGGACTGACATGCATCTATCTACTGTGTGATGACGTCAGCAGATACCTTCAGAATGTCATGCAGCTGTTTGAGAACCACGTGAACTTCTTCCTTTAGAAGCCAATTAAATTCCTCCTCCTAAAAAAATAAAGAAAAATCACGTTTCGTAATAATTTGTAATTAACGGTATTTTAGTGTACTGTTTTGTTAATTAAAAAAAGGCTTCATTTAATACCACACGGTCTGTTTTCATTTCTATTGCACTGTTCGACTAACGTATAATTGAATATAATAATTTGTATTATTTTTTATGATGAATTAGATACAGATCTTAAACCTGATTCCAAATAAGGGTCGATTTATTGAAAAACACCACATCAGGCAAGACAAATCACTTTACGACTGTTCAATCATTCCCAGACACGGATGAATTTAGACTTTGTCCCCTAATCTTCGCTGGAATACTGCATCTCTCTTTCTACGGCAAAGCAGCGCAAAATCTTACTGAAAATCATTCTATATTTTGAAAGACACGTTACTATTAAACAGCCTCAAATACACCACATTCATCTCGTTATAGCAAAGCCACAGACAGATCGATGTAAGTGACATTTCTCTCACCAGTACAGCTCGCTCTGCCTGACTTGCGGTGGTCATTTTCGCTAATTCAGGCAGATCTGCTCCGAGCATTACAGTTCAGCGACACAGCATAAATCTGTCGGAAATAAACAACGAGTCCGTTATTTTAATCAGACGGGACACACACTCAAAAACAATTAGCTTGCACCGCCTACTCCTGCACGGAACTTCCGGGGATGTTCAACGTCGAAATCCGGGTTAAAATGTGATCTGGAAAACCTGGATAAACTGAACGCGGAACTCTGCAGAGAACGAAATTCTTACAACTCCTCATTACAAGATCCTAATCCGTCAAATTAAGGAAATGCATGTCGCTACTGTGGTCCTATGGGTGGACTTTAAAAAGGGGCGTGGTACAGGTTAAAGAAAATGCGCAAGAATTTTTGATTGGTGAGTGGGCCAATCAGAATGAAGACTCGATCTTTATGAACCAATGAGCGTAGCTCTACTTCTGTGTCGTTTTCATGCTTGTCCTAATGCTGAAAAGTCGCCCCCTCTTATCTCCCAAAACAGCAATTAGATTGGAATTTGGCTTATTGTTATGGTGCAAGCATCAAGCCAACGAAAACCCAAAGATAATAAAATAAAAATAAATGGTGTTGACACGATTCTCAAATAATTGATGGATGTCGTGTTAAAAGCTATTTGTTATTATAAATCAGAATTGTATTTAGAGCTGCATTTGGAAATAACAAGGGACAATGAGGAGGACAATGGTTATTTATTCAGAGTGATCTGCTGAACAAAAAATTAAAATAAAATTTACATTTACATGTAATTATAAATAGCTCCAATTATAACATCAATACTTTTCTTGAATCTGGAATCAATTTGTCATAAACATTAAATCTCCAAGCCACGAAGTAAAACAAACATTATACAGTTAATAAACCCATTAACTGAAGAAAAAAAAAGAAAGAAAGAATCAGCAATGAGACAAGGTGACTAATAATTCCAAAAGTCAAACCTTTTCTTTACTCAAAAAACCCAAATCCTTAGTTGTTATATACAACATCTCAATCTTACAGGATGCTCGGATCACACATTTGCCCAATCTATTTTGCTCATTAGAACGGTTTACAGAAAATGAATCACCCTCTGATAATTTGAGCTGAACACAAAAAGAATCTGCTGCTGAACAGATGGTTACATTAATTAAAATGAATAGAGTTGTTTTTTTAATCTAGGGGTAAAATATCAAACTCGTTCAAATTTAATCTTAACAATATATGTCTCAATGTTACATTGTTAATACAATTAGGAAGGATCGCCAAAATGTACTTAACAAAATACAAATACTGTAGTTATTTTATGAGATCAATTGTAAAAATTTTCAAATAAAAAGAAAATTTCTCCAAAGTATTTTTTGCAACACAGTTTATGTATTTCAAGGTTGTAGGGGAAATATGACATCATACCACAAAACAAAAAAGGGGGCAGTACTCGACTGTAAGCTGCTTAGGAAACAGTAATTTTAAAAGTAAATAGTTCAGGGTCTTTTGTGTGAATTCTTTCCGCTCAAAGTCCAAGTGTAAATCGAGCCAAACAAAACTAAAAACAAATACAGCAATTCTAACAAGGCTTTAAAACAGGTTGAAAAAGTACGGTCCAACGGGCGACCTTCAGGGCTAAAATAAATAAATACATCTATCTTATATGGGTTTTAAGGCAATGCAGTGGCTTTTACCTTCTTTCTCCTAAAGCCTGTTTGTGATCAAACGTTCATACTAAGCATATTTCAGAGCGCTGAAAAGTACGGGGAAATGTGTTAGTAAAGATATGAACGATAAATAAAACCCTGGCCCCTTCAAACAAGGCAGAACTGAACGCAGTTGCCGTAATCACGGATATAATCTACTGCACAATCGATTAGAAAACCAAGATACCTGGAGGCTGAAAAACCCCGTGAACAGACGTGCAGCAACAGAACAGTCAGTGCAATGATCAGCCTGCTCAAGAAACCCCATCCGAAAACATACCACTGGTGCTCAACAAGAGAGAAAACAGAAACCGCAGGAAAAAGAAGGTGAGGTTTATGGTCCAGGACGTAGAACACATCTACACGATTAGTGGATATAAGCTCTGTAGACTGCAGACATATCATTGTCCGACTGGTCCAACGCTTTTGCTCTCTTGTATACCTGCAAGAACAACAGAAGGATTGAGTCAGTGAAACTAGACGATTCACAACTGCTTAGATGTTGAAAGTCTGGCTCTTGTGACTTGGATTTTTACTTTTACTTTCATTTACCTCGTTTGCAGCCGCTGCCATTGGTGTGGGGTGGTTTACGGAATCCCCCATGGAAATGGCTAATCTTAAATCTTTTTGAATATGCTTCAGATAATAATCAGGCTTGAAGTTGCCCTGTAAAATGTCTGGGGGGGGGCAAACATTTCACAGATTTAGTCTCAAATACATTTCAGTAATGTTCAAAATGAACAGTTTTCAAAACCGGGAAGACATTTTAGACGTAAACTTACTCTGACATTTCTGGTCTACAAATGTGCTTGCCATTTGTCCTTGGCAAAGAATATCCAAGAATGTTTGTTGTGACTGTCCAGTGGCTTGTGCCAAGGTCAGTCCTTCTGCGATGGTTGCCATAAAACTGCCTTGAACCATGTTGAGAATCAGCATCATTCTGGCAGCATTTCCCGCTTCCCCTGCTGTAGACGAGGCCGAGTTCAATGAGTCATACAAACAGCGGCCTGCAAAACAATCCTACCTATGAAGAAAGACGTCTTCCCCATAGCTTGAAAGCAGCTGCTGCAGTCTTCATAAACACTGCGATCTCCAGCAGCAACAATGACCAGCATGCCATCATTGGATAGCTGCTGACTTCCTGAAACCGGAGCTTCCAGGAACCTGCCACCTCTGGACGTAATGACCTACAGAGATTTAAACAAACCTTACTTCACACTGCCATTTCCACCAGCGTGTGAACTGAAGCGAGGAGTTACCTGTGCCAGCTCGGTGATGGTCTCTGCGTCCACGGTCGACATTTCCACGTAGCATTTGCCAGGTCTGATTCCCTGCAGAACTCCGCTAGGGCCTAGAACCAGCTGAACAAAAGCACTACTGTTACTGTAACCAAATCAAAAGCAGCTTTACTGATTACAAACAAAGCAAGCCATTTACGAAACAGTGACCTACATCTCTCGCAGCTTTCGGATCTGATACGCAGGAAAACGTGATATCACACATGGACACAACCTCGGCGGGCGTTCGGCCTAATTTGGCACCTTCTTGAATAAACAAGTCACACTACGGAGAAAAGAAAACAAGTACTGAATATAGAATACGACTTTTATTAGGATGCTAAATCTAAAACTCACGTACCTTTTCTGCAGTGCGATTCCAAACGGTTACGACGTGCCCCATCTTCAATAAATTAGAAACCACTCCACTTCCCATCAGGCCCAATCCAAGAAAACCTATCCTGAAGTGGAAAAAAAACAAGAATTAATACAGATCTTAATGTAGACAATACACAACTTTCAAAACTAGAAACATTTCCTATGGCCACTTCACTTTCTACTTTTCTCTAATTGTTCTTACACATACAAATAAAATTCATAAATACAAAATGCTTTTTCATTTTGTGAAATCTTGAGAACTTTTTTTTAGAGTGTTTAAATAAACAACAATGAACTTAATTAGGCCAAACATGATTTTTGTATTTTACCTTTTGTCTGTTGGTGTAATGCTGCCGTTGATGGCTGTGCTGTCTGCAGCTTGAATGGATGTCGATTTGGTGTCCTTGAGACACAAAAACATTTTTATTTCAGTATCTAACATATGTGTTTTCCTAGTCATGGAACCTACTGTATATTTAACAACTAAATGTTGAGCTTGAGCTTTGCAGTTGCGCTCACCTCCTCAATAATCTTTAAGCGTTTGGTGATTGGCTCCATTGATGACGCCGACTGTAAAGAAATGAGAAAGTTGATCAATTTCACATGATTACACACAACACACACACAAAACATGAAGAATTTTAGATGCACACTGGGGAAAAAAACACCAAAGATAAAGCCAAGGGAGAAAAACCAGGAAGTCTTTTGGCCCAACAGTCAAAACTGATCTTAAGTTCATTTTACTTACTGTTCTTTTAGCTTTCTAGACAGCATTTCTAATATCCTCTGCTGTCATGTCGCAAGCGTTTAAATGCCATATCTGATGTGAGAGCCAGGAGCAAAACTAATGGCAGGAACTGAAAACGCTATCAAGCACAACCATACGTTTAACTGAAACTTTACACAGAGCGAGAAAAAGGCTGACACTGCACACAAGAACACTTAAAAAAAAAAAGCCTCAAGCATTTGGACAAAAGCTCCATGTCGGCCCTCTTTTGAGATGATATTAAGATCAACTACTTTCTGACTGTGGTGCCTGCAAGCAAAAGAACAAGCAAGGAGGAAATGTTCCTCTGAAAGGAAGTGCGGAGAGGAAAGAGTCATTTGAAGCCGCCTGAGTAACTCACACAACAACAAGAGGGTATTAGACACAGCTTTTTCAACGATAAATAACAAATGGAAGAAAAGAAATTCACCCAATCTCATAAAACTCAATCTCAAAACAAAAATGCGCCTCTTTAGCTTTGATCTAGATATGCATGAAAAATTAGTCAATTTGTGTTGAAGTATTTGCGTGAAGTCATCCAGACAAAATCACCACGGTCATGTGACCTTAAAAATGCACAGAGAACAGACCCGTGACAAGCTTTATCTACACAAATCAGACCCGAAGAGTCAGCGCAGCAAAAACTACAATGGAACTGAAGCCTGTGAGATTGTCAGGTCACATTAAATGGAAAGCCATTTTGGCCCAGTAACTGAATTACCTGCCATGATCATAAAAACGTGCATTTCCATTATCCATGTCCATTCCTAAAAGCATCAGACACAAATCTCCCTGTTTTTTTTCCCAAAATGTTTAAAATTGACTTTTTTCAGGATAAACCTATTTAACATTTTATTTGTATTTTTTTTTATAGTATTTAGAAATGGAGTTTCAAACTAAATCAGCAGAACATTCTAACGGGCTAGATTTCCAGTTTATCACAACATCAAGTACATTATCGGAGGCCTGTGTGTCCATCTTCCTTAAAGTTGACATACAACTATTTTAACCATTTGTACCTCAATAATATTCTGAATATTATTCTCACCAAATCATGCAGCTCTACGTGGCCCTAAACTCTCTCCCACGTTGAAAATCAATTGTTGGACTTCGAATGTATCTTATTTTGCCACTGTGGTAAAAAGTCAAATTTCAAGTTGCTTAAAACAAATGCTCAATTGTTAAGTGAAACAGAACATTTAAAAGGAACATTTTTATTTAATTGTTACCAAACAGCTGCGTTTTCTTAGCCTCGCAAAAAAAAAGCCTCGGAGTAAAATCCTGTCACCAAAAACACAGAAGCGTCCTAAAATCTCAAAAACTGTTCCAACTCCACTGGCATGCTGCAGGTTTGAAAGCAATTTGATAAAGCAATTAATCAGAGACCATCAGAGGAGCCAGTGAGTGCGATGTGCAAGAAACAGGGGTGAGGATGCACTAACTATTAAAATAAAACCAATCAGCATCCCAGCAAAACGTCTCCTTACCTTCTCAGACTGGCTGAGTAGAAAGTGATGGAAATGTGGGTCATCCTTTACTGGCTATAATGGAAAAGAGTTAAATTGGAAACTGTTCTCCAAAGAGACTTACTGACCTGATACTTTTACACTGCACAACTTTTCACTGCAGCATTGTAGTACATGTAGGAAATGTTCTCATCTGTCCCGTTTTAGTGACTAAATCACCTTTGCAGCTACCAATGTCCAAATATAAAAACTCTTGCTCTAACAATTACTCCAAACCTTCATTAAACAAATGTACTAAAAAAGGGCAAAAAAAAACGGTGAAAATGACCTACACTGCTCTCCCATTTGAATCCTGATACTGTTCCAGCGACTAGTCGTTGTACAGTGGATGGCTCTGGATCAGAATCAGTCTGTTCCTTAAGGGAAAGAAAGATACATTCACCATGTGCACAAAATGGCTTTATTTTCTGAAATACAGCCTTACATGACTGGAATCACTTCCCATTTAAAACGCAGTCGGGCAGCTGTAACAATCAAAAGAATTTGTCGAGCAGAACCAACCCATAGATTGAGACTGCTGTCATCCAAGACTAAACATACAACGGTAACCTGATTCCACAGCAGGTGTGAGAGCAAATGGTTTCGACAAAAGAACTTGATGAAATGGACAAAAAAGTATCACTTAAAAATGCACGACTGCTCACACCGTAGCACTTTCACATGCTGTCAGAAAACGACCATTAAATTAACTTCAAACCTTGTCTGACAAGCCTCCCTTGAAAGCATCTTCATCATCCTCTTCAATTATCTTCATTGGTTTGGCTGCTTTACGACCTTTTTCAGATTTGCCTTTGTCATCAGAATGAGCCTATGAAATAAAAGTGTCAGAGGTGAGTAAAAATAATATGATACATTTAAAACAATAACATTTCTGTAGCACTTTTAAACAATTTTACAATAATTGTATTAAAGATTTTATTCAAGATTTATTTTAACATTTGTCTGACAGTTTACCATGAGCAATTGAATCAAACTGATTATTTGAAAACCAATGTACCCAAAAAACTATAGCACATGACAGCAGAGATTGTGCATTTAATCATGCTATTTGTTAAAAAGTCACCACACACACACACACACACAAATATTCCAAAAGCCAAATTAAAATAAAATCCATCAGGAAATTATTTGGGCAATTTCTCCATGTAAGGTCAAGCAACAATACAATTCTGAGACAGAATTAAATGAATCATGTTACCATATTTACTTTAACTTCCCAGTAAGAAAAGACTATTGCATCTTTTTTCAGAATATGAGGCGCACAGGCAGATTTAAATGTTTTTAGGATTTTAAGTGCACTATATAATCCCAAAAATATGCCAAAAGAAAAGCAAAACAACCAAACAATACAAGAAAGTGCTTCACTTACGTAAACACAGGATCACAAAATTTTTTTGCAGTGTAAAACTGACCTGATCTTTCCCCTTAGACTTCTTTAGGTACTCCTCAACCGCATCAACAGCCTGTTGGAAGCGCTTGCCTTTGTTTATCTTGATCATCTCCTCTTTGTGGGGGTGGTACGGCTTCAGCTGCTCTACCTTGATCCAAGCACTAAGAAGTGAAACAGGAGTGCAAATCAGTTTGAGATATCAGATATAAACAAGCAGAAGTAGTAAATCAGTGTTTTTGTGCTTACTGGTCTTCGGTCCCAAAAAACTTCACGAAGAAGCATTTTTTGCCCCTGGGCTTTTTCAGATCTTTCGGCGGACTTACAACCTATAGCAACAAGAAAGTTAACAGGTTAAAAGCAAAGGTAAACAGCAGATTAAATATATAAACTAACACTTTTAAAGAACTACTGAAAAAAGTCTTTCCAGATAGATTGATTTCTGGATTTGGATGAACAACTGCAGCAAACAGCTGACCGTAGCTGAACAACACAAACAGCAGTCTTGAACATGATCGAAGCTTACCTTTCCGGGCCAAGGCGGGTAGCGTCCAAGTTTACCCCTAAAACACAGAGAGATCGTGTTACTTTTGAAAAAGAGCTCGTATGCGTATTAATACACAGCTCTCAAAACAAGCCACAGGGCAAGTTGCTCAACTGAACCGCGGGTGGCTTTCGTTAAAACACTAAAACTTGAGTTGCATTTAACACCCGCGTATATAACGAAACGGCAAGAATAAGTATTTTAAAAAGTTACAAAACAGAAACGCCACGCGTCTCTACAAATGCAAAATATCTGTTAGCTTGTGTGCTAAGCTACACCAAGCCTGCTAAAGTGCGGTTTGACGACGCTCAAAATCGACATTTAACCAAACATTTGAACGCACCAAAGACGAAAAAGGCACCTCCCATCAGCTACCCAAACAAATGTGCATAGACACGTCGGTTAGTTAAACGCCAGAAACTTATATTTGCTGCCTCACCAAACCAGATCGCCGATCCTGAGGTGAACGGTCGCCATCTTAAAATGTAAGTGAGAAACGAATGCAGAAAATGAACACACCCACCACAATCATCTCAACTGAACGAGCGCGCGCGGAAAAACACGGAAACAGCGCCCCTATCGTTAAACAGAGAGAAGTGCTTTTACGCAGCTTCTAAATCAAGATGACCCGTGAGAGGTCACTCCGTTTGGGTTTATTCGTAATATTAGCTGCGTGATTGTATTATTTATTAATTCATGACATCATATCTCTTTGGAAAGTCTTATTTCTTATGAATATGTAAAATGTGTCTTGATTAAATTAAAGAAAGCAAGGTGACTCAGGGGTGAGTATGCAACAAACTTACCTGTACCTGTTTACATTAAACTATGTAGTTTATATCACTCATATACAGTATATTTTATAAACGACATTCATCCTATGTGCACCAAAATGTTCTTCACATTTTTAAATTTATACTAAATATCAATTATTGATACAATGTGGTAAATGTATGTGGTAAATTTGTTACTTTATTTGTATAGTCTTAATTAATATTGAAATAAATTAAAGTTAGTCAAAAATACAATATGATGAATGTAAATATTATTCATTTTTATGCTTCCAATTTATTTCTCATATAGATGTTTTTTTTATATATATATAATTATAAATAAAAAACTTGAAATGTATTAGAAAATGCAGAGTAGGGGAGGAATGAACACATCATAGGGTTTATCCACATTTATTTCTCTTTAAAATCTCTAACATCAAAGTACAATAGATCAATCTGACAAGTGAAAAGTGCATGAACAGAAACCGATGGGGCTTTGACATTATCATTTCGGCACACACTTGACATTTGCATACATTAGATCAGATTACAGTAGAACCGATCATGATTTCAGTAAAACATCTTCAGAAAAGTGATAAAAATATAAACCCAGATTCAGCACCATAGGCACCCACAAGAAACTGCGTATCGCATTAATATAGGAATGCATTTGAAAATAAATAAAACACCAATGAGAAAGGTAACACAAAAAAGAGAGAAATTTAATAGCAAATTTCAAAACCAACCGAAAACGGACCAGGGAATTCATTTTCCTTTTCCTGACAGCATGACACCAAACTCTTGGATGCTTATCTCTTTGTTCTGATAAAGCTGCAGCTGACGCTGTGTGATGTTCCCAGCCCTCAGAGCATCATCAATGGCAAACTTCTTTCCTGATTTTCTGTCATGGAGAACAGAGGATTCGCCGTTCGGGCCCTTGACGGAGATCTCCTCCCAGTCACACTCCTGACTCTGAAGGTTGACAAACATTTTCCACTCAATCAAGCCGAGCTTGTAAGCCTCCTCAGGTCTCATCTCCTTTCCAGAGTCTGGATCAATGACCACAATAGAGCGTCGAAGGTGACTCTCACGTTGCTCTCGCTTGACTCTCATTGCCGAAAGACTCTTCTGAAGTTTTTCGATTTCTCCATCTTTCTCGATCCTAATGCGTTTGAGTTCGGAGAGTTCTCTTTGTAGGGATTCGAGCCGGATTTCCAGGTTCCTACTGTTCTCTACTGGTGTGGTCTCAGTGATGGTTCTGGTTTCTTTAGTTGTGATCTCAATCTCAGCCTGAATCTTTCGGATTTCATTCTGCAGACGCTGATTCTCTTGCTGCAACCGGTTGCTTTCCTCGCGAATGTAGTCGAGCTCTTTGGACGACTTTGTATTTGTGAACTCCATCTCAGAAAGCCTTGTATTGACTGTGACAAGCTCTTGGTCCAGCTCACGACGTCGTCGTTCCTCCTCTTCAAGACTTCTCTTCAGCCGAACAATCTCAAGCTCAGTCTCAGGGTCTCTCTCAACTTGAACTTTCTCAGTTCGGACGACTTTCTCGCGAACTTCCATCTTCTCAAGAGAAGTCTTCTGCTGCAATAAGGCATTGTACTCTTTTTCCAAGAGCATGCGCTTGTGTCTTTCCTCATCAAGCTGCAGGCGTATGATGGAGTGCTCCTTTTCTTGCTGAGGGTCCTGCTGCAGCACAAACTTTTGTTTCACTGTGACCTTTTCTCGGTTTTCCTTGTCTCGGATCTCCAACTCATTGAGACGAACCCTCAACCTCTGAATCTCCAGCTCAGCCTCTCTTCTGACTCTGCGCTCCTGTTCCAGTTCTTCCAGCTGAAGGTCCAAGTCAGTTTTCTGACGTTGAAGCCTGACCATCTCGTCTTTCAACACCTCACGTTGCTTTTGCTCAGTGTTGATTTTTAGAGTGAAGGAGTCACATTCCGACCTCAAGAGTGGATCTTCTTCTACCTTTACCACTTCCTGCTGGATGATCTTTTCTCTCACTTGTGAGAGATCAATCTTTTTGATTCTGATCTTTTCTTCAATCGATGCCCGTTCATTTTCAAGGTCCAAGCGTTTCCTCTGTTCCTCAGAGAGTTTACGTTTCAGAGATTCAATCTCCTCCCTGGTATTGGGGTCTTCTCTGTATTGTAGAATCTCGTTGACTACCTCTCTGGTCTGAATCTGAGGCTTGGTGTCCTTCCATCTTTGAATCTCCTCTTTCAGTTGCAGGATCTCCATCTCAAATTTCTCGGTTTGATGCGTCTTATCCACAATTTCATTTCGGAGTTTCTCCAGCTCTCTTTCCGTTTCCGGATCAGTCTTGTATTTGATGACTTCTTTAATGATTTCTTTGTATTCAATCTGTGGTCCTCGATTTCTGAGCACTATAATTTCCTCCTGAAGAGACTTAAACTGAAGTTCTGAGTCTCTATATCTTCTCTGCTGCTCTACCAGCTCGAGTCTGAGGTTTGCTACCTCGGTTTCCGCCTTCGGATCAGGGCGAACAATCTCTCGTACCTTTTCTTGAATAATGACCTTTGACCTCTCCTCTTCCAAGCTGGTTATCTTGCGTTGAAGATCGTTTTTCTCTCTCAGAGATGCACTGCGTTTGGATTTTTCGTCCTCATACTGACGTCTGAGGTTCTCAACTTCTCTCTCTAAAGCAATGTCTTTCTCGACCTTTAAGACCTCTTTGATGGAAACCTTCTCCTCAGCCATTGCCTTCTCTTTCTCAAGACGTCTTAACTTCTCCTGCAGAAAACGGAGCTCGTCTTCCAATTGTTTGCGACTGTCGATTTCTTTTTGTCTTCTTTCAAGCAACAATCGATACTCGCTCTCCAGTGATGGGTCGTTTTGAACTTTGATGATCTCCTCCTCTCGAATCACTTCCTGCTCCCTGCTTTTCTCTGCAGCGAGAACAGTCACCTGCTTCTGAATCTGAACGATCTCAGTTTCTCTGACCGTTTTCTGCCTTGTGAGTTCCTCTAGCTCTTCTCGAAGTTTCCGGAGTTCCTCTTCCTGCACTCGGTCTCTCTCAATGCGGACCACCTCTTTGACCGTGTACTGCTGGGCTCCCTCTTTCACCTCCGTCTCTATCCCACGGAGCTTTACGCGCAGGCTGTCTAGTTCACTCTCGAGCACACGTGAGGTTCTGGATTCTTCCAAAAGCTTCTGCTGGACTTTACTGTATTCTTCATCCAGCTGGGGATCCGGCAATTTTTTGATGACTTCTTTCTTGAGAATTGTGTCCTGTGGTTTTTGGCCTTCCAGCACATAGATGTCAGTTTGGATTAACTGAATTTCCTTTTCCAGTTGGTCTCTTCGCTGGATTTCTTCCTGAAGCTGCTTTTTAATTCTCCAGGGTTCTTCTCCTGGGGCTGAAGATCTCACGGTTTGAACTTCTTGCTTGATTATGGAGACTTCTGGTTGCTATTAGAGTAGTCAAAAATGTAAATGACTTTGAGCAAAAAAGCCATGTTTGCTTTAAAGTATCAGTGTGGAGTGGATTATGTTGGACTATACGTAATACCTGGTTAAGAAGGCTCTGGACAAACTCGAGGTTCTGAAGTCTTTGCTTGTTGACTGCATTCACTTCTGTGAACTTAGCTTCTATAGCTGATTCCTGTGGAAACCAGCACATTATATTTAACAACATTGATTCATACCAAGAAGTTATAGCTTGTGTAAAACTATAAATATACCTCTCTATACACATTTATGGCAGGTGATTCAAGTCTGCTTTTTTTGTATGTCTGTGGTACCAAGCCATCTTCAAGGTCAAGGATTGATTTAAAGCGTTCTGCTTCGTTTTCATAGTCCTGAAAGTCAAAGCACAAAAGAGTTCACACAGCTTAGCATAAACAAGATAGCAGGTTATTATTGTGTAAATACAAAGCGGAGGCTTTTGTACCTTGACTGCCTGCTGATAAAGCTGCGCGTTTTTGGAAACATTATTGAGATCCGATTCTTTTCTTGTGATATCAGAAAGCAGATTCTAAAGAGGCATAAAATAGTTTTGGTAAATAAAAGTGTGCAATACTTGCTCTTCTAGAAGACTATACACTGTGAAATGTTGTGAGAATAAAACTGTTAACAACTTACTCTTTGGTTCCTTAATTTTGTCTCAATCTGGTTCATTTCATCAGTTTCACGTGGCTCATAGTTTGGTACCCGTGAAAGCCAACTATTGAGGTTGTCATAGTCATTATGGTAGTTGACATAAGCCCCTTTGGCTCTTTGCAAACACTGTGATCTGAAAAAGCAACAATTGAAGATGAAATCAATGCTACATCTAATATAAATACTACTGTCAGATTCAGATACGGTTTCTCAATATCATCTCACCTCGCATCAAGCTGTCTGTTCAAATTGTCAAATCGTTTGCTGAGTTTTTGAACGTCTCCCTCCTGTCTCTCGATATCAGGGCAGTGTTCTTGCACTTTGGTTGCCATGTTGCTGCAGCTATCTTTGGCAGCTCTCAGGTTCTGTTCAGTGTCTGCGACAGCGGAACGTTTGGTTCTCAACTCAGATGCAATGTCCTAGTTAAGAAAATCAAGGAAAGAAGAACTTTACTCAACAACTGCAAAGTGAAGTTTTCAAACAATGGAAGACTCAGGCCTTACCCCCAACTCTCGTTGCATCTTCTCCAGAGAGGCGAGGTCCGATGGTGCTACCTCCTCTCTCGCCAGTTTGTTTTCATAAGTGGTCAGAAGAGCTTTTCCATTCTGTAACGAATTCTCCAAACGATTGGAGTTCTGCAGTCTAAAGTGGAATAAAAACATTCAGGACATGAAATACATTCCACAAGTTCTTTATGATGGGTTGTAAACAAATACACATACTTGTCATCGGCACACTTGAGCAACAAATCGACCTTGTTGTATTTTTTGTTAGTATCAGTCACTTTGGAGAACAGCTGCGGTGAACTCGCACATTTGGGTGAAGCTCTGAGAAAAGTTTCAGCTTCCTGGAGTTTTACTGATTTTTCTGGCTCTATTTTCCGGACAGCAGATGCAATGCCCTGTAAATAATAATAATAATAACTTGAATAAAAAGATCATATGGTAAAAAAAAAAAAAAAAA
>SOMO01000035.1:470157-482852 GCA_028128575.1 Paedocypris carbunculus | reverse complement strand
TGTTGTTGGAAGCACAACAAAGTCGTGATTTTCCTGTGTTTGCCCAAGATGGAGAAAGTACATTGCCTTCAAGATAAGGCGAATGTCGACAGAGTGACCGTGAAAGATCAGAAATCTGCACTGATTTACTATGCTATCTAAAACACGCAGCCTCGCCCATTCTTTCACTATTTATGTCTTTTTACACCTCACATCTCCATGTCATTCAATGTATGTCAAGTGTGGAAGCCACGGTTGTAGGAAAGTGACAGTTCATTGTTTTTGAGCATTTCAAACAGAAGGTGCTTACAGATCAATACTTCATTTGTACAATATAATGTATACAAAAAGTTTAATTGATATTTTTCCACTTAAGGTCTTGAGGTCATCAGAGCAGAAGCAAACATGATAAAGGTCTACAGAGGTATTATTAACTTTTAGAATTAATAAAAGGTTGAATCTGTATGTAAAACGAAGAACATTTAATAAATGATGTTGTTGTAGTAGTAGCCAGGCCACAAGCGTGTTGTTACTGTTCTGATAGGAAAATTAAGCAGATAAAGGGCTTAATATAGACTGCCGTTACCTTACTTGACCACTAGAAGGAGCCTCGTCGTATTTTTAGAGACCGAAAGTGGCTGACTATCAATAACAATAAAAATTACTAATTCTTACAAATGCGTGGCATGTTTTTTTTTTACTTATCTTATACTTATCTTAGTCTTATACTTATACCCATTGTTCAGTCAGTAATTATGGAAGGTAATTATATATCTTATAAAATGAGCATTAATGAGATGGGCATACGTCAGAAAATCTCTCTCATTTATTGACGTGAGATAATATTATACAAACTATTTTTATTCTCGTCTGAACTTGCTGATTTCGCGTTTCATTTAACACGCGTTCAGAGCTGATAAAGAAAATCTAGAAATTGATTTGGATTTGGCTTACGCTGTGAAGTAAGCCGACATGATATTTAAGTTACAGACAAATGTCTAGGTGCGGAAATTTGAAACTCCCTCGATGTTTAGGCTGCAGCGAGGACAGGTCAACAGCCACGCTATTAATCACGGTTATCACGCGCGTGCACGTGCACGTGCACACACAAACAAACACACGCGCGCGCGCTCACACACAAATAGTCTACATTCAGCAAAATCTGAACCATTTTGCATTGGGTATATTCGGGCATCTTTTCAAATCTGCCTCTGGGTTATCTTTACGCATACGCAGCTCATTCAGACCTACTGAAAATGACAGTGCGACGTCAAGTGTCCTCATGAAAAGTCAAAGTAGTGACCAGAGGGCTCTCGGCAAGACGTAGATGCTCTCTAACAGACGGCCAGGNTCTCTCTCTCTCTCTCTCTCTCCCTCCCTCTCTCTCTCTCTCTCTCTCTCTGTGGCAGTTGCTGTATCATTGATTTAATGCTGAATAAATGCTGAATCTTGAACGCGACGTGACATCGCGGTGATGTGTTGGATGCAAATAACGGGAGGCATCGTTTAATTCCTTTCTGAGAACAATATTTCAACCTCTACGTCTCTTGGATGCAATGTCCTGTCTGAATCACCGTGGGAGAGAACTCGAGAGGTTTGATGGACTTTCACTCATTTATTGGTAAGTTCTGGTTGTGGTTGTGGATTTTTTTTAACAAGCTGTGATTTGGGTATTTTGGAGAATGTGGTCATCAGTTGTGGCTTTTCAGTTTGCTTTTAAAACAGTTAAAAAGTTAATGGTTTACTCTGAAATTAACTTTGAGATGATGTTATTGCAACCAAATTATTAATGTGGAGAAAGCATCCATGTTTATTTAAAGTATACCTTGCTGCGAACTTCCGAGAATTTTTATGCACAATGTGAGAGAATTAAGTGTTAAGCGTTAAGTGTTAAGTGTTAATAATAAGCTGTTGATCTCGAAAAAAATAAAAAAATGACGATTATTATATCTTATTATTTTGATGCAAATAAATACACATCTTATTTTCCTTTAAAGTGTTTTTTTCCCTCGTTTTTTTTTTTACTTCAAAACTTTATCAAAGAAGAATTAAGATAATCCAGAAATAAATAGTAGAATAAAATGTGCCAAGATTTTAACTTTTCCATTTTGACAAGACTTAAAACTCCCTCTTATATTATTAACAGGTTTTTAAAAAATAGTAAAATGTTTAAAACAGGATAGTATTAACGTCTAATTGTCATTGAACAATTTTTTTTTTATTTAAACGTTTTCTTGTAAACATTTGTTTTATTTTCTAATACACTGGCAAGCTTTAAATCCTTAATAATAATACTTCAAATAATACACTGTACTGTATTATTGGAAAAAAATAATAAATCAATTTAGACTGTCAAACATTTTTACATTGTTAATTCTTATACTTTTATCTCAGAGTACTCTCTCAGAGAACACTCATGTGTACATTCTGTAGCTGTTCTATAGAAAGTTATGCTAATTACACTTGAAAATTAGCCATTAAATAATAACAGACAGCAGCATGTGCAATTTACAAAGAATCTGCCTGGTGACATGCTAAATATAGAAGGTGGTGACCAGGACAAGAGTTTAAGCTGAATATGCTGTTGAAATATAGGCAAAAGAAACTTCTCTAAACATGAGCAATGGAGAGATGTGCAGCTAGAGACTCTAGTGTATATTTGACATTAATAATTGTATTAATTTCAATTAACAAATAGATGTGGGAACCTGTTAAAAACTAAATAAAACAATTTCACTAAATTATTATTTTGATGTAAGCATGGTTTTGTAACTGGCTCTGTTGATCAAGTTATGTTTAATCAAATACAGTTTTTAGGTACTTTGACAAGTAGCTTGTTCCTAATAGTGAAATTAAAACCTTATGCTCTGCACGTTGTGGATTTACACTGAGCTTGCATTAGAAAATGATATCATATTGATGAGACTAATATATCCCAGTCATGAGGATTAGGGATTTCTCAAATGTGTTTTAACAGCCTAAATCTCATTCCACAGGCTTGGCAAACGTTTAAGTCTGTTTCTAGAAATGTGCCCTCTACCAAGATTCTGCATGACATGTTACTGCATCACAAACCTCCTTGTATTGGAAAATTAAAATGCATTTTTAATGAACTCTGCTTTTCCTGCTGCTGCATAATCTGTGTAAATCAATAACTGAAGTAACGTAAAGCGGATTAAATACATTTCTTGGAGCGTTGGATCAGTAAAAGACATTTTTTTCAATCCAAAGACCAAAGCATGATATTCTCTGCTTTATTCCTTTTTCCATTTTTTTTAGCCAAAAATGGCATTTTAACACCATTGTAAAAAAACTAAAAACTATTGATTTATTTTTCAACCTCTTGGGCTATAACGTAGTGAATCTTTCAAATATCAGCTGAGTTAAGCAGTTTATCTGCCTTGTGTTACTTGATGCTTTATTAATGTCTTGTTAACCTAACTTTGTGGTCATGTTTTGTCCGGTTTATTGATTTACATGCTTCGTAGATTTAATAAGCTATGGTATATCTGAATTTTTATGCTAGAACCATAAGTAGCATGGAAATTATTGTTTCGAGTATCTTTAAATAAAAAAATAACAACTATATAATAATGTAAAAAAAAAAAACGTTTTACTCTAATCTATCTATCTATCTGTCTGTCTGTCTGTCTGTCTGTCTGTCTGGAACCGTCCAACCGTCCGTCCATCCACAAGGTCGACATGCCATCCGTCCATTTGTCTTTCTAAATGTGTCTTTAATTTTACAAATTAAACAAATATTTGTGTTCTCGCTTTGTACATATTTGTAAATCAAATCAAATCAAATTATTTGAAAAAGCAAACAATATCCTGTTCCCTTTCTGTAATGTGACCAAAGCAATTTCATAAAATGTTCATCTGTAGCTGTGCTGTTTGTGTGTTGCCAACATTAGGTTTGATTAAAAGTGTTGGCTGTTGTGTGTGTGTGTGTGTGTGTGTGTGTGTGTGTGTGTGTGTGTTTTGAAATACCCTACATGACCTATAGAGGGCAATCATGAGCCCAGAAAAATAGCTGTTAGTAAACAGGTCAGACTGGCCTTTCAGACTGTTTCAGATTAACCCATTTCACCATGTTGGGTGGTCCAGAATGGAAACTTGGCATTTGACTAAAGCTGCCACCCTCTTTATTTCTGAACTGAAGGATGTTGAACTCTTCACAGACGAAAAACAAATAGAGGCATGAGTCAAAACGGACACTTCCCTGTGCATCTCCGCTGTTATGATTTCTCAATGTGTACTGGATTATCCGATAATCTGATAACAACCCACTGTGCAGATCTGGTGATTAAAGTTCTGATGCAGCGAGTGGTTGTCATGGCTGCTTGGAAGAAATCTTTTCTTATCTGTAATGTATAGGCTGTGCTGCATTTACAACTATGCAAATGGGTATAAATTAGGATGAAGCACAATCTCTTTGCATTGATCCACGTTTCTCAAGTAGAAGCAGGAACTGAATGTATTGAAATTATTAGTTTTTTGGAAATTTTCAACTATGCACTGCTTTTAAAAATACGTTTTTGCATTTCATTATTAATATGTAATGGAAGTCATTATCTATAGTGTATATTTCAACTTGATAGATCCTTTAGAATTATTTTTAAATAAGTAACTTCTAGTTTTTTAGAATAAAACCTTTCATTTTTATGGAATTTTATGGAATGTACAAAATATGTAATTTGGTTTGTGAATTTTTTGTGAAAAGTTTTAACTTACTCTATCAAAGGAAAATGTAAAAAAAAAAAAAAAAATCTAATGTGATGTAACTGTTTAAATGGCAATGGCATCCTGAAACAAAGATACAATATTTCTGTATACAGTATATGGGGAAAAATTATGGATTATTTGCCACCTCAACAAATATTCATAAAGCCATTTCCACAATACAAAGAAGCTTTTAGGGGTCAGTCTTTTACATAATAATCCCAATGTCAAATTGCAAAGGGACTAGAAGGAAGCTTATTTCAGGTAAGTTGTGGTTTAATTGAATTGAATTGAATTGAAAAAGCATTTAATTGTCCCACAGCGGGAAAATTTCATGTCACAACAGTAGAAACAAATTTAAATAAATAAACAGTAGAAACTAATTTAACATTTATTCAAGGTTTGATCGTGATTTTTGAGTAAGAAGCCTTTTGGCATGGACCACACGTTAAGGCTGCCCACTGCTCCTGGTTTGTGTGTGTTTACTTCACCATATGTGTACGTTTAACTTCGCTGGATGGTTGAATGCAGAGCACAATTTTGATAGGGTTCCTAGTGGACACTCTCCTCTCTTTCTCTCTTTCTTACTCTCTCTCTTCTTCCACAATTCAAATGTAAAAATTGAATGTTTGTGCTTGTAGTAAATTGTTAAATCATGATCAAACCTTGAACACAACTTACCTGAAATAAAAAAAAAACTTTTCAGTCTCTTTACAATTTGACATTGGAATTATTATGTAAAAGTCTGAGCCCTAAAAATGTATTTAAAAAACTTGGCTTGAGGTTGATTGACAGGTTTTTCCTAGAATGTCTGCCCTTGATATGTGTATTTTAAAATCACACTTGACACATGACCTCATAATAGGATTTTCAGGAGAATTTGAAGGGATGCCAAACAGATTGTTTTAATTTATTGTTGGTTTGTGTGATAAATGTAAAAGTAAAGCTAGTGATGTTTGGGCCCTGCAAAAGCTAATCCTCAAATTACATCATTTCAGGCTGTGAGTTTGGCACAAGAACGATTTAGTCGCTTCGTCACTTGCCAGAAAGCTTCTTTACTGTATGTTTTCTTGTTGTTGTTGTTTTGTTTTTTTTACTGTGTCTCGTTATACTGTGATATGACTGTGCTTAAAACCACCTCTTCTGTAATAGTTACCAGTTGTTGCTTTAACACTGCGCATTTTAACAATGGATAAGGAAAAGGAAAGCAACGAGAAGGAAAAAACGTCCCACACAGGTTGTGTTAGCCTAAGCAGCTTTCTAACTCTGTGTGCCTTGTTGTGGACTTGATTTGTGAAAAGAAGTGCATGGTTATTGAGGTCCAGGGACACTAAAGCAACAAATCAGACATTTAGAACAGAATTTGTTGAGACTAAGTGACAATATCTTCTACTAAAATCTATTTTAACCGGACTATGCTATGATAAGGAAATGCACTTGGTTGAAGGACCAAAAAGCTTGATTTTCTGTGTTCATCTGTGTGGAACCGTGTAATCCATCTATTGCGTAATTCTACAAAAAACACTTGTTTGAATATCAAATAAAATTGCCAGGAAAGCCCTCAGCCTTGCACAGCATGAAGGTGGAAAGTAGCTTTAGCTAAAAATGGAAGGTTCGCACAAGCCTTTCTGAGTTCACACGGATTTAGGATTTTGTACCTGAAACAGTCAGTCAAGTCCCTTAACTAGTTGTTCCATGACTTGTATCTCTAAATATTCCTGCAAATAATCATATCTGATACTGATTTTTGACTTTAAATATTTCTGGACCTGATTGGTATCATCACATAAAATTTTGACATTTTGGTGTGAAATGACCAAAATACGAATAAATATTGCTTACTCAGATACAAATTATTCTCAAAGGAGTCTAAAATGTTAAAATCCTGGAAGCTCGTGACATCGCGGTTGTCTTGTGTGTGAAGCATCTTTGGCTTCGTCAGAAACTTTCAATATTGGGCTTTTCGGTTCGGCAACCACCTGTTCCGGTCATCGTTTGAGTGTCATCAAAAATTCTGCTTTTGCAAAAACACAGCTCTGCCCCCTCTATTGCATAAGATTTAATCTGTGGGCAAAGTTGGTGATGTTTAGGATGATCTGTATTAGAGGGCTGTGACAGTGGATCATGTGGCTCGCGCTGTACCGGACCTCCGCGAGGCGCTGATCACGAGAGGAATGGGCAGACGCCTAGCGGTTCTGGATGCGCAGAAGTCTCTTCAAAATGCCAACATTCTCGGTCATGTACAAAGGAGCTGTCATGATTAGCAGGTAAAGACGTTTGTCGTGTCGGGTTTGTTGCGTGAGTTTTGCGGTTCACGAGGTCAACATCGAGCGAAACGCGTCCGACATCTGCGTCGAGAAACCAACGACGTTCGTTTCTTTTCCGCTTTATCGATAGTTTTGGTGTCTTTTGGGGAACTTTGAATTTGCAGTTGCGCGACTTGTCGTGTTTTTACTGGCGCGCCCAACTGATGCACTTTACGATGCGATCAACAACGGTGGCTGTTTTACGTTCAGCTGGTTTTGCGCTTGACACAAATATAAGGAAAATGTCAAGAGGAGTTTGAAAAATGCAATTTCTCTTTGATTGAGTAATTAACAGCAGTGTGAGGATGCAGTATTAATGTGCTCTAATCACCCAGAGATTAAAATGTTTTCGCGTACTCGATAAATCAATTCACTCCAGGTAATTCCCAGTCTATTTCAATTGCATTCGATTTATAGGGGTCTACATTTCTGAACTAAATATTATTTTAAGGCTTACAGAGAATATAGCTGTGTTTATATAGTGTGTGTAGGTGTGTATGTGTGTGTGTGTGTGTGACATCTATTATTAATCTAAATGTATACATTCGTTGTCTAAAAGTTCTTCTTTTTGGTCGTTTTAGCATCTGATTTGCATTGATCAAATGTAGTTTGAAGTCCAAAATATTAAATACACCATTTAGTAAAACAGAAATGTGTTATGCACATTTAGATGAAGTGAGACAAAAAAGCTGGAATTCTTTTGGATGAAATGTAAACGGTGAAGTCAGTATCCCCAGCCAACAGAGCTGGGCATCTTTAATTAAGTCATTTATTTTACTTGATTCAAATGACTTAAGCAAATAAAGGAAGCATAATTACTGCTGCGCGACTGCAAAAAAACGAGAGATTACAGAAATTAGGAGACCGTTCAAAGTGTATGTGTTAAATATTTAATGCTGATCCCCAATGGCAAAGACCTGATACTACTAATAGTGCAAGATACTCTGAGCTGCTGCTTGTCCTCACTGGTTCAGTCTATTTTATGTAAAATATACAACTTTGTCCCTTGCCAGCCTATAAATATCTCCTGTATTAAAATGTGACACGTCTCTGTATTTTCTGTTCTGTGCCCAGGACACTGATGGGTCCTTATGGAGTAGATCGAGCCGTTCATTCTATGGAATTTACAGACTGCGAGAATGGATTAGGTAAGTGTATTTGTGCATGTGTGTTTGTGTCATCACTTCTACCCTTTAACTTTAGTTCACATTTAGCAGATTTGTCAAAACATTAGTTCGATCTGTCTTCACTCTTTGAGCTATAATTACAATTGATCGAGTGACAAAAACAGAGGAAACACAAATGCTTCTTTATCTCAAACAATCTATGACAACAAGAGTTTGAAGTGAAATAGCAGACAGCACATGTTTGGAATAAAGTGATGACATCAGTTTAGGATACTGTTGTTTTCTTGTCTTTCAAGCCTTTCACGCTATTTGTCAGATTTATTTTGAAGCCTGAACTCCGTCTTTAAGAAAAGATCAAAAACCATTTTTTGAAGCTCTAAGCTCCTTAAACCTGTCCTTCCTGCATCCCAACTTGCATAGTCAACAATCTATTGTGTTCCTAGAAGATTCTTTTCTGGGAGATATTTCCATAAATATTCCACAAGCAGTGCCCTGCATAAACACGGATTAAGCTGATTTTTTCTAACAACTATTTTCCTTGCTCGCACGACCAGTTTTAAAATTTTTAGATGATAAGGACAGTGGTTGCTCATTAAGGGATTTAGTAGTATAAAATATACGTTTTAAAAAGAACTATCTAATAGTAATATCATTTTACTAGCACAATACTAGTACTAGTACAATACTAGTACTAGTACGGCGAGTAACAATACTAACCAACAATAGTATCTATACAAACGTATCTTCAGATACACCTTAGTGACATTGAAATAAGTCGATTTTTGAAATGTGAATGCAATAAAATGAATGAGGCATTTTATCCAATAGAATCTATTTGTCAGAAACAAACGGTTTTAAAAAGAGAAGATATATTTTCAAGCTTCTTTACATGGGTTTAGCTATCGAATATAACTGTAACTAATGAGAATCGTCTGTGTTTAACCTGCTTTGTAAAGGATTGGCCGTAGAGTTTACAGGACGAAGATGGTTTTGTCTCTACAGAGATTTGAGATTTACAGAGTTGTTGTTGTCTGCTGAAATCCAATAAACTCATTTTAGTGAATCTCATGTCATGTGACTCCCGCAGAACATACCTCAAGATCTGAAAATTGTAAGGATGGCTACAAAATGAAATACCAAAAGGAAGTAATAAAAAAAAACTGAAAGAGCTTGAACTAAACACAAGCAAAGATGTCAAACAGATGACGGTTGACAAAAAAAGCCAGTCTGTGTGTCAGTCTTATCGTGTACTCATNTTTTTGTGATTTATAGAGTTCCCTGAGTAATGTAGAAGCATTTTAAGAGACGCACAAAAAGCATTTTTTTAATCAAACGATTGTTTAACGCCATGTTCTCGTGACAAGCTGAAGCTCTTTCAGCTAATGCTTGCAAATCTATCTATTGTCCAAAGTCAAAAACTACAGTCTGCTCTGTCTGAAAACAGATCTTACAGTCACGTTTGATGAAATCCATCATGCATATTATCATTGCTATTGCATTGCACCAGCAAAGTCTCAAAAATGATCCAGAGATAATAAGCTTTTGTGTGGAACTACGGTTTGATGAATAAACGTAATATGCTCAAGTGTGTTTTGTGCATGTCTTCTTAAGGAATCAAAGTGATTGGAGGTGTGAAAGAACTCACAGGTGAAGAATACGGAGTCTACGTGAAGAGGATCTTACCTGGAGGCTTAGCTTCCAATGATGGTAATTTTAATTTAAATCTTAACAGGTCATCTTAGTTTTTCCCCACCCATTAATTTTTTTCACTGAGCTGAAAATCAATAATGTTTCCAGTGATTCATCACAATTTAGCAACGAGTGAAAAAAAAAAACTCAAAACAAAAGAATTTCAAGCTTTAGTTGTTGACAGGTTCCGTGGGTAGAAACACAACATATGTTCATCTTTTCAGTCAGGAAAATTCCAATCCGCTCTGACTCACAAGCTTAATCAAATAGCTTTGTCACTATATTTCTCATTCCATTTGTTAATGGTCAACCAGAAAAATCCGTCTTGTTATTAGAAATCAACACATTATCTACATCACATGTCATAAACTTTCAAATGGAATAGACTGCAGAAGATTCCTGACCTTGCAACACCTGAAACAGTGGCTATATTTAGATATTTATCAGAAAACAATGTCAATGCAGCTGTGTATATATTTCGGCGAAGCAGATTGTGGTTCTCCGTGCATATACCTCTGCTTAAGTCTCTCACGTGTGAAGGGGAGTTTAGCGTCATCCCTGTGCTTAGAGTTAATGCCCCTGACGGACTGGAATTAGAGTCTGTCTCCCATTCTGCCGCTGCCGAGCACGGGTATCTGAGAGCTTATGCGGGAGCATGCGCACTGCAGGAGATTTGCTTGTTTTGAGTCGTGCTCGCTTGCTGACAGCCCACCATTCAAGCCAAGCCTCGTTTTTTTTTTTTCAATTCGGCTCGCTGGAAAAAGAAATCAAACCTGAAGGTGTTTACCCCTCAGACAGATAATCTGAGGAAATCTTTGTGGTAATCCAGGATGACTAAAATCTGACAATAGAAAGGTGATCTTAAAGTGAAGCGCTCTGAGCGGAGAAGAACATCGGTGACCTCTTTGAGAGTTTCAGATTAGATTGGGTTTGACAACATATCACTTAGGTGAAGTCTGAGGTGGTTGAGGCGACGTACGTAACGGTGGCACACATCTGAAAAAGTTGCTCTCGGAGTTGCCTGAAGAGAGGAATGGGATTGACAGCTCTGACATTATTAACTGAACCCATGACGTTGCTTTCGCTTAAATTCTGTTAGCTAAAAATACTAAAATGAAAAATGTGTCAGAAAAGCGAATCACGATTTTATTTTAATTTTATACAATAAAAAAAAAAAAACAATTGGCCATCAATTCCAGAGTTGCTGGGATTGGCTCCAGCTCACAGTCACGGATAAATGAGAAAAGTGTTAGATATTATGGATGGGTTTTAAAAATAATTATACAATTCTATGAATAATTAGGTCTGAAATTACAGGTCTTAAAATAAACCTATAAAACAGAAATCATCTATACGGTATACTTGCTTTCAAAAAGCTGTTCAGTCTCATGGCTTTTTATTCTGTCTGATACGTTTAGTTTTCAGAACCAAATAAATATACCATTCACGTTCTTTTAAAAATATACGTTTAAAAAGTTTTTTCCAAGTTTTTACAAATGCCTTTTACTATAATGGAGTACTCGGGAAAAAAGAAAGTGGATGGCTCACACGTGTTCATGTCTTTCTAATGTTAGGAAACCTACAGCCTGGAGATCAGATTTTGGAAGTGAATGGTGAAAGTTTGATTGGTGTAACTAGTGAAAGGTGAGTCATAACATGTTCTTCTTATCTATTCCACATTTCTAGCCAAATTTCTTCAACATTTGTTTTGCAGAATCGTGCTGAGTTCATTACAATCCAGTTTAATGTATTTGTTTTCAGAGCTGTGGATGTTCTCAGAGCAGCATCTTCAACCAATCACATGCAACTTCTGATAGCCAGGGATGAGGATGCCAGGTAGGCCTTGGGAATTAATCCTTCATTTAGACATTTACATTCCCTGTTCATCACAAATGTCCGCAAATTCCAAATGCTTTACATCTGTTAAGCATTCTCATTAATTTACCTGATCTGAGGTGATTTAATCCAGCGATATAAAAATTTTATCTCCACCTCCATTGAACCATGATTAAGGTTATTTATTAATTAGATCTGGCTTTTGAAATCATAGATCTGCTTGACTGTATTCTCAAGCATTTTTCTAGATCTCTTCATGCACTGTGCGTGATCCCAGATGTATTTGAATCTGTGCGCTGACCTCAGGAGCCTCGGTCACATGACTTTGTGAACGGGAATTGCATGAATGGAGAAGGCTCTCTCCATTTTGTGCATACGGGGAAAGTAAGCGAGGGGAGAATGAGAGCCGACTCACAGTTTAAGCCATGATGAGATGAATCCTTGAGTCTCCGTGCTTTAATCTGCGTTCTGCCTTAAACCAATGTGCATTGAGGGGATTACGTCCTCTGCCTTCCCTCCACGTATCAACAACCTGGAAGTCTTAGTGAAAGAATGAGTGCATTTATTTGGGTTATTGTTTGAGTGTGTTGATGTCTGCTCTGACGTTGCTCCACACATGCTTTTTTTCCTCATCAGTCCGCTCTTCTTAATCCCTAATCATAACCTGTACCAAGGAAACTCGCACTGTAAGCTGTATCTAGGAGCACGCCTCGCGTCTAAGACATAGTAAGAGCTAAAAATACAAATCTGGTTAGAAGAACTGTAAGAATGTTTGGCTGTTGTCCATAGACCTCTGAACCTATTTAGTTCTTTTCAAAGTAGTTAAAACAAGCAAAGATCTGCTTACGAGCGGCATGTGGGGAAAGAGGTCGGGAGATGAGGCTGCTCGCTTCCTGTCAGGAAATAAACCAAAGATTTTGTATACGTTGGTTACTTGTACTTGAGTATTGTACTTGGTTACTTGAGTATCTAAATATATAAGCAACTTTTACTCTCTATTTGACTACATTTTTGACTATTTGACTGACTCTTTACT
>SOMO01000035.1:444945-458382 GCA_028128575.1 Paedocypris carbunculus | reverse complement strand
GGTCGATTGATATTTACGATTTCAATTTCCTGCATATTTATGATATTCATTATTATCGTCCGGAAAACCACATGAGTGTGTAATTGCACCAGGTTAGAGAACATGTGTGACTCTTGGGCGCCCCCGTGTGGGTGAAGTGTCACTTACAGTCATCGGATCAGCTCAGAAGGAGCGCTGCAGGAAGGAAAACGACGGCGAGCCCACACTGCGTGGACTGAACGCACAGGAGTCACAGGAGCCGGGAGTCATGCCCACCACCGGCTCTCCATGCAGGAAGTCGTCCTCCTCCTCAATGACGTCCTAGAAAGAAAAAACACAGTGGTTGAACTTCAAGTGTGTCTAAAGTTTAATGCTTAGTTTCTTTCCATGTCATCACCTTTTTGACTCCCTTCTTCATGACATCACTCATACAGTCAGACGGCTCTTCCCACACCTGGTAGAGTGGCTCGATGAGTTTTCCTGATCTAAAGNAGAAACTCTTTATTTAGGTTATAATTCCTAGTATAGAAATGAATAGAACACCTCAATGTTTCAAAATGAGAGAACAAAATATACAAAAAGTGAAACTCAAAAAAGTGCGACCGCTAGTTCACGTGATTTAGCGGATAAATGAAGTACTTTTCAACACTGTTTTAAACTGAGATTGATTTTGCCTTGCAGCGCCATCCACTGGCCACAGCCTCCCAGAGCTCCATCCGTGGAGCGGCGAGGACAGTAGATGATGGGCTCGCTCTAAAACACGGACCTGGAACCGTGGAAAACGCAGGACCGGAGCTTCGCAGCGTGTTTCCTCTTTCTCCAGTTGGTCACCAATTCCAGCGATAAAACCATCAGATTACAGCCCCTGTACATAGTGTGTCATCACGTGAAGACAGGAAGCCAAGAGAAGAGATTGAAACCATCAACACGCTGGAGATGCTGAGCGCCGCATGATCCAGCACTTCACGCCGCATTCGGACAACACGTGTGGCTGGGCGGCTGACGTCTTCTTTTAAACGATGCTCCTGTACGATTTGTACCTGTTTCTGAGAAGTGCTTTGATGTTTGACAGGACTTTTATTTCTTCTGAGATACATTAAGACTCGTGCTCGTGAATCCTGCGCTCGCACCCCTCGGTGTTCGTCATGTCGTAGCCGATCATCTCAGTCAGGCACTTCTGCATGCAGAGGAATACTGACGCTTTCATTACAACACTGTGTTATAGAGATTAAACTCACTTTGTCATCATTCATCGCTTAAGGATAGAGGTGTAATATATCTATAACTGTATATACATATATATAAATGCTCTTAAATGCTGACATGTAGTCCTTCGATTGAGCTAGATCGCATCATATGTGTGGCCTAAATATATTTCTTTTAATGTTTTTAATAAAGTCAGAACAAACGTGTGGTGTTTCTGTCATGTTATTCATTAATAATAAAAAAAAAAAACTATTACGAGGAAATAAATTCTGGTCAAATCTGATTGATGAAAAATATAGGTTGTTTCGAATATGAAGAATGTTAATGTATCGGTACATGGAGTAATAACACATTTTCTATAACCTTGTATTATCTTATCAATTAATGAGAAGTTCAACTTATAATTTCTTTATTACTTTTCCCACAGGAGAAAAAAAAACAAGTAATGCAAAATTATACAATGTACAAAACAGATGGTACAGTATATCAACAAATATGAAGCTAGAAAATGTTAAAATATTTTAAACGCTTCAACAATTTATTTAAAGGAAACAGCCAACATCTAATTATTGTATAAGGTCTGACAATAAAAAAAAAATCAATTCGGCACTGCAAAAATAGTATTTTTAAAAGATAAACAGTTTGTATTTACGTCAACAAATACATTAAACTCAGGATATTGTTAGCATTTAACAATTGACATTTTCTCTACACGGGAAAAAGTAATGAAAATTCCAAGCTTCATACCACAATACACAAATACTGTACAAAACCCTTTACACCAGTTGCTTTTACGGCAATCGTTTTCTCTCAATAACACCAGAGTCCATTGTGTTTCTATTTTACAGCTTCAATTGGTCGATTGATATTTACGATTTCAATTTCCTGCATATTTATGATATTCATTATTATCGTCCGGAAAACCACATGAGTGTGTAATTGCACCAGGTTAGAGAACATGTGTGACTCTTGGGCGCCCCCGTGTGGGTGAAGTGTCACTTACAGTCATCGGATCAGCTCAGAAGGAGCGCTGCAGGAAGGAAAACGACGGCGAGCCCACACTGCGTGGACTGAACGCACAGGAGTCACAGGAGCCGGGAGTCATGCCCACCACCGGCTCTCCATGCAGGAAGTCGTCCTCCTCCTCAATGACGTCCTAGAAAGAAAAAACACAGTGGTTGAACTTCAAGTGTGTCTAAAGTTTAATGCTTAGTTTCTTTCCATGTCATCACCTTTTTGACTCCCTTCTTCATGACATCACTCATACAGTCAGACGGCTCTTCCCACACCTGGTAGAGTGGCTCGATGAGTTTTCCTGATCTAAAGAAAACATATGATTTCAAAGATCTGCCAATAATCTAAATAAGCCATCAAATAATTGAGTGCACGTACTTTTTCAGGAGATAAGGATCGAAAGGGAAGAAAGTGTCTAGCGGGTCGGTGTTATTGGCCACGCTGGGACCGCCGACGGAACTCCTCACTATGGGCACGACGTTCCGGTTGTTGCGCTCGATGATTGTGTAACAGAACACCAGCTGGTACTTCCTGAAGCACAGGAGTGTGTGAACAGCAGAACTTTTCATGATTTCCTTTCCTCTGGTGGACGTCTCCTCACCTGGTGATGGCGGCAAACATGTTGGTGACGGCTGGTAGACAGACCCTCAGTGGATTGAGCTGGCACATCACGATGCGCTCTAGATTCAAACTCTGCAGATACGACAAGCCTGTGCAGACACAGTCAATCATCTCACCTCCAGGAACTCACAGAATGACTCATTAATATTAATAAAACTCTTTATTAATATCCATAATTTTGGCTCAGTTGTTCCTGAATTAAAAGTGCTTGACTCAGACATAAAAAAGGAAAACAAAAAAACTAAAACTTATGCAATGGATTAAGTGGATTTTAATGGGATTCCAGGGGGGAAAAGTCTATCCACTAGGTAACTTTGTGTGGATGACCTGATTTTGGTTGTTTTGATTATGTTTTGACAATTATAAATATAAAATGAATTAAATTTAAACATGTATGTGTGTAAACGTTTTTGTAAATGTTGTTATAAAATCAATGACTTTTTTTTTTTTTTATAAAAGTGAAAAGAAACTAGATTTAAAACTTTTGCAATTAATTAACTGGGTTTACATTTACTTTCACAAGAAAAAAGTTGATTTATGTTCGATGATTACCAATATAAAAATGGACTAAATGTAAACGAGTGTGTGTCTAAATATGTTTCTATTACCTTTTGTTATAAAACCATTAATATTTTCATTCTATTTTATTATTTATACTAAGACGATAAAAGATTGTCAAATAAACAATTGCCACCAAAAGCGCAAACTGGCAAACAAACAGACTGTCAAACAAGTTTCAATGTTTTTTGGTACAATAATTAATATGGAGAACAAGGTTTGTTGAAAACTTGTGGGCGTTTTGTATTGGAAAAAATATGAAATATTGATTTGATGTGATTGATCTATGACTTGTTTGCTTTGCTATCACAGGATCACGGATCTCTGCACAGACCTTTCTTCATGTTGCCCTCCAGAATAGCGTTGTATCTGAAGATCAGCGTGTAAAACACGGCCTGGCAGACCGTGTAAAAGGGCCCGTGCAGATTCACGTCACAGAAAGCTTTGGATCCCGAATCCTGGTTGTCGATGTAAAGGTGCAACCAGGGAACCAGCATGTCCAGACAGGCCTTGACCGTCCTGTGGAGCACAACAAACTAGTTACAAACATTGTCAAATAATAGCTGCCATCCAATCAAACCTTTTAGGAATTGAATAGACATTAATTTTTAAACACTTCATTGTGATAACAAAGCATAGCCAAGACTAATGATTAAATATTGATCATAGCATTTGATAAACGGAGGTCACGGTGTGATACATACGAGATGGGCAGGAACTTGGCTCTTGCCATGAAGCTGCCCATGTAGCCGGCCGTGGACTGTCTCAGGATGGGCGGCTGGTTGGGCGACTGCAACAGCTTCCACAGATGATCCAGAAACGCTTCAGACAAGCCCTAGGACAAGTTCACCCGTCAGAAAACGTTAGATGCTGCAGTGAAATTCTCTCGTCACAAATAATTTGCAGAGAGACATCAAATCATCCATCAAGTTTTGAGCGTTTTGGATTGGGGATATATTAACAATTCCAAACGTTCGGATGAATTCCACACTGGTGTGTGTTGACAATGAGTGAGACAGAATGTTGGATGACATACTAACCAAGATCTGTTGGATTGTAATCTAATGATTTACCTTGAAAAGAGTCAAGCACCTTAAAGCAACCTGGAGCAAACAGTCTCTGAATCTTTACTCAGTTTATTTAGTTTGCAAACTTACTAATATTAAATCGCATTGGCTTCAATGTTGTAATTCAATGTCGGTAAAATGCTTCTGCTATGGCACCATATATAATAAAATATTAAAATGTTAAAACATATAATACTCCCAAATAATCAAGAGTCACCAAAAGTGAATAGCAAAACCGTTGCAATGTTTTTTTTTTCGTAAAACTAACATGTACAACGAGATTTGTCCAAATATTTTGGATACTTTGTATTGTATTAATATGAAATATTTTTATGTGAATAATCTATGAATTGTTTGCTTCATTGTCTTTGTAACAGCTTTCCGCAAACACAGAAAGGCAGTTAAACATATCTTTGCAAAACAAGAATTTAAATAAAGTGAAGATCATCTGAAAAGGACTCATTCGTTCTCAAATCCATAAGCTCCATTGTAAACAGAGGAATAAATCTACTGGGTTCTGGGAAAAAGCGTTTAGCATAACTACACAGGTAAGATTCCACGTACCACGCGGAAGCTGCAGAGGTAGAACATGTAGTACTGCACGTGAGCAGAAGCGTGTGTCGGCAGCACCACCTTATCAAACACAGACACCAGGTCCCTGTACAGCGCTTTGGTTCTCTCAATGTCCAATACACCTAAACAGACCAGAACACACATCAGCAGATGACCTCAAATGATTTTGGACAAATACTAGAGCAAAAATAAATTCAGCTTTTCTAACATCAAATTTCGGCAGCAGAGACAAGACAGTTTATTTTTCAATAAATTTGAGTATATATCTCAAGAGAACAAGACAAAAAAAGCCAGTTGCAGAGCTTTGCGTTGACTTGTGTTGACAATGTTCGAGTCCCAAAATGATCTGATTGAGCTTATCTTTTACACACACTGTACAGTATATATGTAAATATACCAACATGTGAGTGTACTGAATTTGACATCAAGGTCTTACAATGTTACCACTCTTACCATTGACATGGCAAATGTCTTTGATGTAGGTCAACAGGACGGCCATTAGTGTGTCTAGTCTCTCTGCTACAGGATGGACTGTTACTTCTCCATTGGGCCTTGAATTCAGTGAACCGTCATCTTCCTCATCCTGCACAATAGCACCGGAGCGGTTAATATTACACAACTTCAAACTATCAATTAGAAAAGTCTTCCAAATCTATTCACCATGTTAAAAACAAAGTCCTCCTGTGGTCCTCCATTTGAGCTTTGCTCTGCTGCACTTTCCATATCCTCGATTTCACTGCGTGGAGCGCTGACCTGCAAGTCAGAAACAGCTTTCAATCACCTGCACGGTTCCTCTAAACTTACAGAAAACAGCCAAGAACTTGCTCCGTACATCCAGTTGGAGCATCTTGCTGATGATAAGCTCCAAGACGTCTCTTCTCACGGCAGGGATGTAAACTGTGACCCTCAGCAGGTTGTGCACGTAACATTCCTGTAAGATTAGGGTTGAGAATACTAATCTTATACTCTTTAAAATGAAATAATGGACATTCAAATAAATGGAAATTACTCACAAGTGTTCTTGAGGATTTTTGAACAAAAGGGAAGCTTTCAGAGAGAATTGGCATCAGAAACCGACTTGTGCTGAAAAAACAAGAGCTGAATTCTTACAACTGAAGAAAATTGGTATGCAAACGTTTAGGTTTTTGCACTTACGATGGAACATAGCCAATTATTATCTGCAGAGCTTGATGACACTGACCAAATATTCTTGGCAAATCTGTGCAAATTAAAAAGAAAATAATAATAAATATAAAAAATTCCCAGCGAAAAACTGAAAGCAAACTAAATTTTGACTCACTCTCACTGTCCTCATCCTCAGAATCGGAACTATCCACATGTCCTTCCTTGCCGCTTACTCCTGGATAACAAATCAAACAAAAGAACATGTGATTTTTACAATTGTGTAATCTGAAGGAGGCAAACTGGTTGACATTGATATCCATTCAAACTGGTTGAAATGAAGGGAAATGAAAACTCACTTGGTATGAAACTATTGGCGACCATTTTAAGGCATGATCTGAGATGAACCGTCTGTGCGGACACGAGGTTACTCAGAAACGCCAGATACTCTTCAACAACAGCTTGACTGCGACCGAGCCAGGGCAACCGCTGAAAGAACATTACAGTTGAAAAAAAAAACACACGACACTGGTCTCTGGTTTTTCCATTCATGTGTGTTTAACTTACCAAAACAACATAGACTAGCTGTTCATGATCTTTACCGAGCTGGGTGACACAGGTCTTAAACTCATGTAACCAGGTGATTATCTGTGCATCCTAAAATAAGAATTGACAAAAGCGTGTCATTTTACTAATTTCTTCGCTAGTCAGACATCTTATGATTTCAGTGAGTATATTTAATTCAGAAGATTGGTTGACTTAAGATGAACATTTTCATGTAGTCAATAATAATAATAGGCGGATTATTTTGCTTTCATTGGGGAAAGACATTAGTAATAATGCAAGGAAAGTGTGGTTAAGAAGTCAAGAAATGGGGGAAGTGATAACAGTGCTGAAAATTAAGAAAAAAAAAAAAAAAAAAGAGGAAAAGAAATCTTCACTGTCTATCTCCACCTCTGCCTGCATCAGCACGTTATCTAGAAATGCTTGTCCTTATTATTAATAATAAATAAAATAATATAAATATGTAGTGGCACTTTAAAGGCTAGAATGAAAATTTGGGGTTTACTTATTTAAATCCAGAAAGTTGACATGACATTGGAGGACATAGCGAATACAATCTCAGCCATGGCACCACTGCATAAAGAAGACTATAAGGTTGACAACTAGCTAATTCCATGTGTACAAAAGAATATTGGTAAAAATATGATGAACGGATATACATAGCTCGAGATATTTTAGAAAACATTTCGTTAACTAAGTCTTGCACTACTTGCCTTAATATCTGGATCAGAGAGTTGATGCTTTAACAGCTCGTAGTCACTCAAGTCTCCCTGTAAGACAAGCCAGGACACATTCAAGTACGACAAAAGCCGATGTTTGTATCTAAAAAAAAAAGTGTTCGTATCAAACTCACCTTGTTAAATTTAGCCAACGTGTTCGACAAGCTGCTTCCAAAACGAACTGTTTTTAGCGGGGGACTGTTCATGAAGTCTCTGCCCTCGAATTCCATAATGCTCATCTTATTGTCAACACGAATCATAAACAGCTGCATAAAGAATCGCGTATAATGATTAACAGAAACGAATTACAATGTAATGTACAACATAAGACTATAAATACACAATATAACCTCGCCCATAATAGCTGTCTTCATAAGATCACGGTTAAATGCGACACTAGTTTACGTTTTCATGTATAACAATGCAGACAAGCGAAAAAACAATTTGATTGGTCACAACTTACCTATGACTTTTATTCAAAACGGATCGATTATGAAATTAGGCATAATATTTCAAATGTTGCAATAGTCACACGCGTACACATGTCGGACTTGCCACAACCGGAACAGCTTTGTTTTTGTGACGGAACTAGCAAAAGAGACGGGAGCGCTAAACGCGTCCCCCTAGCGGCCAGGGGTGTAACTACAGTTAGGTAGGTATGAAGGTAGGTAGGTAGGTAGGTAGGTATATACTTTATAAATCCCTGAGGGAAATTCTTGTTCACAGCAGCATACACATGGGGGATACAGATAGCATACAACTAGTAACAAAAAAAATATTATTGCACCTATACATACATATTGCACACATATTGAACACAGCACTTGTTAAACTTTTAGGCCTTGTAGAGATAGAGATATGTGTATCTAAAGTTTTTTTAAATTTTATAAAATTCTGTTCGAAAAATTAGAACAGAGTCCCGTTATTAGACATTTTTATGAGTTTTAATTTTGGACAATATTTTCAAGAAATTCAAACTTCCTGGAACAATTTTAAAAGCTAAGTTTTTTTTTTTTTTTACTTAACTTTTTTAGTGGCAATGAGAGAAATAGAGTAAAGGGGCGTGAGAGAAAAAATGGGAGGATGAGAAAGTGATGAACAGACAGGGAGGCGGTGCTTGCTCTCATTTACACCTGCTGATTCTAAATAGGCTTGAGCAAACAAAGATAAGAGGAACAAACCTTGTGAAGCTTCTCCTGTTCAAAGGTTGTGCAGTAGAAACTCAATAAACAAACTCACATTTCCGGCAAACTGTATGACTACTGAAAAGAAAGTACTTGTTACTTAGTATAACCAGATAATTTACTTATTATCTTTTATTTAGAATACTTTATTTAATAAAGCCTTTATAATATAAAATCCCAGTCTCAGAAAATCCAACGTCTCATGAAAACAGGAAATCACAAATTGAAATCAAATTTTCAAATGCTTCAAAGAATATTGATCAGCACAACAAACGTGGGAAAATACAATTTATTTTCAGTCCTTTTTGTCATTGCTTAATACAAAAATCTCATTTTAAAAAAAAAAAAATACAAAAATTAAAACATATTTGTGGGTGAACTAAATAGGGCACTTACAAGCATTTAGAAATACACATTTTGACAAGGGAGAATAATGTCCATGCATGATGTATGGATGAATTCTGTGACCTATCAAAAAAGAAAAAAAGAAAACAATTTAGATACACCACATTGAAGTTTAATACATTTTGCACACAGTCACATTGTTTCTTTTTTTTCGCAGCTCAAATACATCATTTGATCTTTATGAATTGTAATGGTTGCTAAAAACATCTAGTGTGTTATGTGTTATGCTCTAACAATGACTTATACAGCACTAAAATGTGTGAGTTATTTTACTGTTTCCTTCAGCTTTGAAATGAGCAATTAGAGGTTTCAAGTTAATATTTAACTCGCAATGATTCCAAGATTTTGACATAAGTCGTTGCTTTAACGCATGCAAAACCACGTTTCGATTTACTGAATGTTGTTTATGCCATTACTAAAAATATCACACTTTAGAAGAATTTTAGAATACAAGCCATCTTGCGTTTTTAATATTTGTGTTAGTTTAAATTGTGGATAAAAAGTTTGTTGTTGATGTTGTTGTTGTTCTTCTTCTTGTTAATATAATACATACTTGAAAAGCGTGGCTTCATATGGCCTGCGTCTCTGTCCTGAGGGTCTCTCCGGACACTGTGCTCAGGTTTTGAGCCCGAGGGGTCATCGGAAGAGTCACTGGAGCCTGACTCCCGGCTCTTCTGGCCGGGGCTTGCCTCCTGAAAGAGTTCCTGATTCCGCTGGAGAGGCGCGTGGAGACCCTCCGGACCACCCCCGCCAGTCCCCTGCCCTTCTTCAGCAGCCCCACATCATCCTCAAGCTCCTCGGGGGGCACCTCGATGTTGCCCGCGTACCAGAACACCCACCAAATCAGACTCAGGAAAATAATGATAGCGCCCGCGTAGATCAAGAAGTCGTAGAAAAACAAATCTCCGAACACGCCGAGCAATAAAATGATGAGACCCAGGACGTCGAAAGCCACGGCGAGCCAGAACGCGCAAGAACAACGGCCGAGCCCGCCCGGCGACGCCTCCATCTCCGGCGTGTTTGTGTGGATTGTTCAGTCTATGTCCGAAGATGTAAGATTTGTAAATATTTTAGCGTTTCTGTGTAGAAGTAAGCTGAAGCGGACACAAGAGTTACGGCTTTACCTGGATGGGCGTGGTCTCGAGCGGTAGGTGCGTCGTACAGTCTCACCTAGATACGTCCTACTCTACCGCTGAAGACACTGGTATGCTAGTTGAAAGAAACCTCTTTTGAACGTTTATACTGGTTTCCAAACGTTTTATACTTTGGACAGAAACTGTAAAATAATTCGTTTGAAATGATTTAGAAATGTAAAGAATGTAGTTCGTTTTTAAACCAACCTCTGGTACTAGCGATATCTTAGGAGTTATATGTTATACTGAAAATAATGGGCTAAAATCGAAAACGTTTATTAGTAAATAAAAACACACGTAATATGTATATAATAACGTTGTGCAAATGTTATAATTCTGTGCTACTTGCTCTCAGTCGCCATCTAGTGGCATCATGACACGTTATCACAAATAAAGTAAGTGAGTGAGTGAGTGAGTGAGTGAGTGAGTGAGTGAATTTGTCCCCATTCTGACACACACGTTGGACTGGTTAGATGCAGAGAACTGCTGGTTTCTCCATGGTGGGACAATAAGGATGCTGTCCAGAGAAACTAGGTGGTGCGCATTCTTAAGTCTAAAGTGTCAGGAACCTGCACCAGTGGGTTGAGCAGTGGCAGTGATGGTCTTAAATGTCAGTGCTAAGCTCTAACCCCAACAAAGCAACTGTAGTCAGAGTTAAGAGAGCAGTAAGAGTGAGATGGGGTCTTTGGCTTTTGAACGCCAGTTGTGCCGTTGTTTCCTTTGAAGATTGTGTGATGGTAGGTAAACCAGCAGGTAAGCAGGGATGACCAGGAGCTTTTCAATTAAAATGAAAGAGTTGAACCAATGTTAGTGGTAGTACACAGTATTTACATCAGAAGAAGAGAAGTGGACACCAAGGAAGAGATATTCTAGGTGAGAGAAAAATAGATCATAACCACTAATTCAAGATACACAACGTGGTACACACATAACCACAGTATAGAGTGGGATACATTTGATTTATGGTTCAATAATGGTGGCTGACAGTATAGGTTGTTGGTCAGGAGGGGGCGCTCGTGCACACAAGGCTTTGCTCTTCTTCCGGTGCTGCTCAAGCTTAAACGTGAAGGTTAATCACATTTCACTTTAAATTTAAACAGTCAGTGGTTTCAATGTTAGGTTTACACCACCACCAGCACCCCAAATACATACACAATTTTGACATTTTTGGATTTTCTTAGAAATCATTAAAAGCAGACACCGACAGTAAACCAGACGTTTTTTAACCCTTCTAGGATTAGCAAGTGTGTGTGATCCTGATTTATCCAACATGGGCAATCAGTTCCGGAAAAGCTGTTGATCCTTGTAACACAGTATCACCCTTAATATGCATTGAGATCTGTGTTAATCTGTTTTGTTGACTAATTCTGTAATGTGTTTTTAGCTTCACATTCACTTTTTATGAACCGTATACAAACTGCAGATATTATTTAATCTCATGTGCTGCTTTCATGTTTGAACTGAACAGAATTAAACATCCATAATGTGTCGGGTGTAAGACACAAATTCTCTGACACATTCATGATAACAGTAAATTTATTATCATTCTAAAAAGAATCACAAATCAAAAAATTCAATATTAGGACACCAATGAACAAAGGCACAGAAGTATCACTATCACTACTATTTCTATTTCTCATCACGAGCTAAAAGGTGTTTTTTGGGGTCCATAATCCAGGCTAATGCCACCGCAGCCGTACCGTCCCCACTTTGCCGTGAAAAACATAGAAATGTGGCCCACATGAAAGCTGAGCAACCCATGAATGCTGTCCGCAGGTAGAGAGGCATCAAAACAAAGTTTAGACACTGCATGAAAAAAAAAGAAAAAATAATGAAATGGCCTAAATGGGAAATAAGTCTGTGATATGATTTTAAAAAATAATAAAATATAATACAATGCAATTAATATAATGCTTATATAAAGAAACATGTTTTCTAATTTTGTTTCAGCGGTTTTCTTTAAACTTAATTAAGTTTTAAAATATTTGCTAAAAACACTTTTTATATGAAGATATATGGTCATGATAATTGTGATAAATATGGTGATATAATAATTTACCTGCATAAATGGCCAGTACATCAATCCAGTCTAAAAAAAAATTTGAAATGTCAGTTCATTTTGCTTAAAAATTATTAATGTAATAAAGTCATTTTTTGAATGTCACACAGACACACACTTACCTTGTATGTATTTAAAAACTTTTCTCGCCAGTCTGCAAATATGTCCTCTTTGCCCTCCAAAAAACTGACACCTTTGAGGTCAAACACATTGTAAACAATGTACAATGTAAAACAAACGAGCACACATTCCAAATATATGTTCAAGAACAACTCTTTTAACAATATATGGTAATAGTAACAGAGGAAATGTCTGTCTAAACCAGGAGATTCACACTGCACCTGTGTAGAACACACTGGTCGCCAGAGGTGAGGCAAACGTTTGGTCCAGAAGCAGTTTGCGGAAAATCATGCTCGCAGATCGTCCCGGGAAACGACTTTCCAAGGCTCGCAACCAGAAGTAGTTGAAGTTTCCATGGAAACTGAGGGCAACAATCGCGACGTTTCGGGTGTGTTTCCAGTCCAACTCGTCTCTCTGCGCAAGGCACTGGTGGACAAAATCTCCGCCCGCGAACAAGCATCCGTAAAGTGTCACATTTGTTATCCAAGGGAATACCTTTACTGTTTTAAAAAGAGATGTCCTCATGGTCATCGCGGTGAGATGGGCTTTTCTGACAGCTCGCGGACGCGCGCAGAGTGACTTGACATTGACAGATGACCGTCGCTGCTTCTGAAATATGACCTCCTCTCCAGTCAAAACTTTAGCGAGAGGTTACTCGTTTGTACTTAAAATTCGTCCGTATATTTAAAATTCAGTTTAAAAACTCCCGGAAGAATATCTCAGATCGGTGTGCGTTGGTTAAAATCCTTCAGAGGCATCAATGAATTTAAAAGCACCTTGTAAAACATGCACGTTTAGTCCAGTCAAACATTTCCGTTGGCTTGAAAAGTTATTGCTGTGCAAAATTAAGAATTACGACTCGTTAATCAATTTAGCAATTAAATTGAAAGGTCCCGACGGCGCGTTCATCAGCAGTTTCCCGTTACTTAGCCGCTCAAATCCAACATTAATCTGTCTGCGCGCTCCCGGCTGGTTAAGGGTGGCGCGCATTGACCTGATCTCTATATGATAAAGATCGACCGGGCGGAGTCAGTAAGATCAGCTACATTGTTTTAACGCTGTTCAGGTTCGGACGTTTCGTCTGATGTCACTTTTTTTTAACCAACACTTTAA
>SOMO01000035.1:428687-438980 GCA_028128575.1 Paedocypris carbunculus | reverse complement strand
GGACTCTGCTGCAGCAGCTAGTTGCAGTTTTACGTAATAGCAATAGTCAAGTCACTTCGCTGTTCTGAAACAAGCAGACAAGAACATTACAGTCATTTGTAAGATGGATCGCATGTAAGGTTGCGTTAGGGTTGATGTATATTCTGCGTAAATGCTCCACTGTGTGTATGTCTAGCTCTAGGTACCACAGAGACTGATGTGACTGCACTGGTGGAGAAACTGGGCGAGATGGTTCCAGCGATGAGCTGCACCCTACGTTTCCGACAGAACTTTAGAGACGAGGTTCTACAACATGCTTCCCTTTCTTATATTGATGACTTGTCCTGGCCAGGCCTCGGTGGTGTGAGGTATGAAGGGATTGCCTCTGAGTGATGGGTCGTGTAGTATAGCTTTCAAAGTGAATGCTTTTCTTGTCATTAGGTATGAGCCCAGAACCACCGACCTTGAAGAAAACAAACGGCAGCTGAGTTTGGAGAAGATCAACTGTGATTTGCTTAAGAAGCTAATGGAGCTAGATACAGACCTGACTTTCTGTGCTGGTAATAACCTTTGAGAAATATTAATGTCACATGATTTTATTGTAAGGTCAAGTCTTTCACAAACCACTGTTTCGTGTGCAGGGCCTGAGTTTGGTGAGGAGAAAAACTGTATATTTATTGGCTTGGCAACAGAAGACCTGGATGTTTCTGAGCTGGTGGAAACTATTGTGTCTTTAGGGAGAGACATTGAAGAAAGTGGAAAGGTGTTGTTTCTTTTTAAGTATATTTACGTATATCTATGAATCCAGAAGTGATGTTTGTGTCTTCTAATGTCTAGTTATTTGAGAACATGACAGAGGTGGTGAGACGAGGCATCCAGGAAGCTGAGCAACAGCTTCAGAAAGCAAATGAAGAAAAGCTCATTGAGGAGGTGAGAGCACTGTCCATTCAAGACAATTAAATAGTCATTCAATTCTTAAAAAAATGTTTCATTAATTATGATTGCGTTAATAATTTTCCTCTAATTATTTGGCAGGGTGTACTTCGACAGATTCCTCTGGTGGGCTCTGTGCTCAACTGGTTCTCACCAGTGCAAGCCTCTGTTAAAGGAAGGACTTTTAATCTAGCCGAAGGTATAGATTTACAATGCTCTACTGTTGTTTTTTTGTTTTGTTTGTTTTTTTGTCTATGGGAATAATTTTTTTAAATATTTTTTTGTTTTTCATAGGCTGTCTGGACAGCACGGAACCAGTGTATTCCATTAAGGCCCAGACATCTAAAGACAATCCCACTGATCTTTCGAGCAACGGCGCTAAACGGACACCAGGTATCTTGACGCTTGGTCAATGTGGTTCTTTATTACTTATTAAAAATGGGAACACGGATAAAGCGTCATAGATGTCACGAGAGCTTTTTAATATTGGTTATCATATGTGATTCACAGGCCAAAAGCTCTTCCGGCGCTATGGGCCAGGGTCGGACTCTTTTAGCGACACTAGCTCGATTTGTCAGCTTGATGATTCATTCAGGGAACCATCATCCATTCAGCTGGCTGAACAGGATCTTCCTGAGGTTCCTGAGGAACGTCACTTACACACAAATGAGGAAATGGATTCATTAGACCAGCGTGTTCCAGAGGGACAAGAGACAGATACAGTAGACACACTTAGATAGGTCACATGGATAGAAGGATTGTCACAGACCTTGATGCCTTGAATAAACTCTTGAAAGTAGGAAAAGAAGCAGCTTTAAAAGCAAACATGAAACACTGGAATCACACAAGTACATGTATACGTCCACATTTAGATATTTCTATGTATGAAAAACTTTGCACTTTTTTGTTCTTTTGGTAATATTGTTTGCCTGGTGTCACCTAACAGGTTTCTCTCCACTCACGTTATGGGCTGCTTGAGACTTTCAGATTTGGTTGCGGACATTAATTATTGTTTAATTTCTAGGTCTGTCTGACAGGTTTTTCTGGCCTGTAAAGGAAGCAGTGTTTACTCAACGAAAGGGCTGTGGCCATAGTTTCAAAGTGACAGATTTCAAACTTTCTTGTTTGCAAAAAATTATATTTATGTTTCCTCTCTCTTTACAAAGAAGACTTGCTCTAAAGACAAATGAAATGTGTACTCGTGAAGTTGTTTTTGAAGGATCAAAAAGCAGGGTTTTATTTTAACATCTTACCAAATATGTTCATATTTATTTACTATCCACTAATCTTTGTTTCATTCTGGATGTGGAGCTTTCAAATTAAAATTATTTTCCATCCAGCACTTTCAATTTAGTGAAATTATGGTTGTCCTGCTCAAACTATAAAAATGTTTCATGTGTTTCCGTAACTTGCTATTTTTGAATGTTTATGAAGGCTAGATGTGTACTGAACTAAAGAAGATGTTTATACTGTTATTTGTTATGCACACACATGTTGTTCCTCTGAAAGTGTGGTAGTACTTTAAAGCACTACATGTGAAATGAATCACTTTAGTTGAAACAAACCCGTCCGTTTTCCTCACATAGAGGAGAGAACTGTGCTTCCTACTGAAATAAAACAAATCTAGATGTTTATCTTTTGATGATTCTGTCTTAAACTGTGCAATAAGTAGGGTCTTCATTGGAGAAAATGACTGAGTAATGCCGAAACTGTTAAAGTGGTTGAGTGATTTAGAAACATTTTATCTTACGAAGCAATGATGTAAAATACAATAAAGGATGATCAATATGATTCGTGTCTCTGGTGTTTTGAAACTCAGAAAGCGCTCTCCACAAACTCTTCTTATTAAATTACGTTATTAATGTTTTAATACAAACTAAAACATTACGTTGTATTGGGAATGATTAATAACTTTCCTTTTTTAACCGAAGAGGAAGTCGGCTGTCTTTGTAAATGTCGTTTTAAAGGCTTCGATCCGGTAATGTAGTTTTGTGATGGAATTCGCCTCGTCACATCTCGCGCGCTTTAAGGTCGCGTTGGCCTACATTTCCCAGAAGCCTCTGCGATGTTAGTCCGCGAGGTCACGGTAGTCGTCAGCACACACGAGGGCTCATTCCGAGTGCTTAGTCAAACCTCCCTTTCTCTCGCCCCTCTCTGGGAGACACCGGCTGTTTGATTTCAACCGAACGAGGGGAAGGCCACACGGCTTTAAAACAAAGTTTTAACGACGCACCGGGTGACCTCAATAGCGGCCGAGGCCGGACACGAAAGTGACCAAGTTCCTGGCTTTAAGCGTTCGTGTGACTATGGACGATAAAGATACTGCCCCTGATTCGTGGGATCAGGAGGACGATGGCGAGGCCCAGGTCGACGTGCAACTTTCCAACGCTTTTAGTACCAGTCTAAACGTGGACGCAAAGCCGTTTGTCCCCAACGTACACGCCGCCGAGTTCGTCCCGGGTTTTTTCCAGAAGGGCTCCCCGGAAGCCGTTGAGTCATCGGGTGAGTTGCCCGCTATTAAACGTGGCTTCGTAGGCATGTTAGCCGCGTTAGCAGTTAGCACGCACACACGTTTGTTCGCGTGAGCTAGTCTGCGCTGATTAGCATCTATGCTACATCAGTCTTGCCACCAACGAGCCGGAGCGGAAACGCGGCCACTAATTCGCTTTTTTTATTGAATCACTCTATACCGAATTAAGTAATTTGATACAAATGGTCTCAATAACGTCGAATTGAACGTGAAGTGGCCCAGTGTAGTGTTATATTGGTGCTAAAGTACTATATAAGGGCTAATTCATCCACATGTATTTGATAAAATGGGTATGATTTGCACTATAAAATGTAGACTAAACGAAATCCATGTTCGTTTTAACGATTCGTGTAACCTACATGATATGTATTAGGTTATATGCAGTTTATGTTTGATTTTTTGTATTCTTTAAGGTGTGTGTGTGTGTAGATACAGACTGATCGTGCAATATAGATATTACTTCAAGAATGAAGCAAACACACACACACACACAGATTAAACACTCAGTTTTCAACACTGTACATTCTGTAATCTGTGAGTTGGTCAACCCGTGACTTGATGGAAAGTTTAGACTGACTGTCTCACTATCTGGTTTTAGATCAAATGTTGAAGGTGCAGTATATATCCAAACACTAGCGCAATGTTGGTCATGTGGGATTTTAAAACTATTGTATTTTACTGCCTTGTTTATACAGAACATACTAGAAGATGGATTTTGCCTTTAGGTGCAATCAAGGGATCTTCTTGTATTGGTGCTTTTTAAAAAAATAAATAATGTAAAAACAAACATTTAAGAAATGTATTAAAGTGTAAAAACATAAATTAATTGTTTTCCAATAATGAGAACTTGAAGCTCAAACTAAATGTTTCATTTTAAGTTTCACAGATTACTTTAGGTACTGTTGTCACATGTTTTGCATTGCTTACATTTGGCAGCATTTTTTTGGGGAAATTACTAGATTAAGTTACTTTTTGTTTCTGTAGATCTCAGCACAGACGTGGAAATATCAGGGTATGAGGGTAAGTACAAGCAGTAAATATCTTCGTTGTATTAGCCATATATAAGTGTTTTATGCCAATCATATTTAAATTTGTGAATTTAATTGGTCTTTTCTAATTGGAAACAAAGAACACAGTTAAACACTCTTTGAATGGTGCCTTAAGATGTTTTGTGTATGACATTTGTGCAGCGTTGTTAAATGTAATGTTAGGTGGTGAAATGGTTTGTATTAATGAATGCTGATTTGAGACAAGGAGCTGATCCGGTCATTGTTTTTTCCACCAGCTCCGCCCATGGAGAATGGAGATGCAGAGATGGCCGATGACACATGGGAGCAGAAAGGGAGTGAGCCTAGCGAGGCTGAAGCCGAGCCAGGGGGCAGTCCGGGGGAAGAAGGGGGTCCACCTGAAGAAGACTCTCCTCAAGAGGAAGGAATGGAGGAGGAGGAGGAAGTGCCAACACCTAAAGTAGCCACTATTCAGCCAAATGCTCCCAAGAAGGAACATGTGAATGTTGTCTTCATTGGCCATGTTGGTAGGTCTTCATGTATTCACATTGCATGATGCACTGTATTGTAATTGTTTTTACTTGAAGCTTTCATAATAACTTGGCTGTTTTTTCCACCCTCTTAATTTTGCAGATGCTGGCAAGTCAACTATTGGTGGGCAAATCATGTGAGTTAATGTTGGTTGCTTTGTCATTGGTCTGTAGATTTTTATAGGTTTTCCATTTCTAATAATTGTTTTCTTTTTAAACAGGTATTTAACAGGAATGGTGGACAAGCGAACTCTGGAGAAGTATGAGAAGGAAGCCAAGGAAAAAAACAGGGAAACCTGGTAAATCTTAGCTGAATATTTTATTTATTTATTTATTTTTTTGGTTCACACTTTTCTCATCCTCTCTTTATCTCAGGTATCTCTCTTGGGCTCTTGACACAAACCAGGAAGAGAGAGATAAGGGAAAGACTGTAGAAGTTGGGCGTGCTTACTTCGAAACTGAGAAAAAGCACTTCACTATCCTCGACGCACCAGGCCACAAAAGCTTTGTGCCCAACATGATTGGTGGTGCTTCACAGGCTGATTTGGCTGTGTTGGTACGTGATTGAATGAATTCATTAAGGATTTCACATCCGTTAAAAAAACTAAATGCATGCAGCCATTCTAACCTGCTGATTGCTTTCTAGTTAGACTGTGTCTGTGACTGCCAGTGGGGGGCGCCATTTTATTGAATATTTTATTGTTTCTTGGATACAACCAAGCAATCACTGATGTTCAGCAAACATTTGCTTCTATGTTGTCAGTATTTCTACATTATTCAAAGCGACCTAAATTAGATTAGTATACAATCAAACCTCATGCTCACCCAAACGCAACACTTTGATTTAGCTAGCAGCACAATAGTTTGTGGTTTCTTGGTGCTAATTAAGAGGTGACATTTTACATGTTTTTTCTCAAGGTGATCTCTGCCAGGAAAGGAGAGTTTGAAACGGGCTTTGAGAAAGGAGGACAAACACGAGAGCATGCCATGTTGGCCAAAACCGCTGGAGTTAAGCATTTGATTGTACTCATAAACAAAATGGATGATCCAACAGTAAACTGGAGTCTGGAGAGGTGCGTTAATAGACTTCTCTGAGCAATTCATGCAATATAATGTTTCATTGTCAAACGTTTGCTTAGACGAGCACTTTTTGTACTACCACTATTGTTTACAATATTTAACACTTGAGACCAATTTAAAACAACCTCAGTCATTTTTCAATATTTTATTTTTTTTAAGGTACGAAGAATGCAAGGAGAAGCTTGTACCGTTTTTGAAGAAAGTGGGATTTAACCCCAGAAAAGACGTTCATTTCATGCCATGTTCTGGTCTTACTGGGGCCAACCTGAAAGAGCCTGTGGAGCACTGCCCTTGGTATACGTAAGTGTGCCAATGTCTTGCCATTTTAACATGGTCACTTTGTTTAGACCCATGTAAAACAGAAACTTGAAACAACCCGCCTTGTAGTGTGTGATTGTGACTAATTTGGAAATCTTTTGAACAGAGGGTTACCATTCATTCCACATCTGGACAGTTTGCCAAACTTTAACAGATCAAGTGATGGACCAGTCAGGTTACCCATCGTAGACAAATATAAGGTAAGCACAGAATTGGTTTGATTTGTATTACGTCAGTGTGTGTATATAAAAAAAAATATACATTGAAATATTACAATGTATATTTTTGTTTTGGTAAAATTCATTTGAACTCGAATGAAACAGAAGATTTGTTTGACCTCAGACATATAGATTCCAATCATCTAAAATTGTGCAATGTTTGCAGGACATGGGTACTGTGATCCTGGGCAAGCTGGAGTCGGGTTCAATCGCTAAAGCTCAGCAGCTTGTGATGATGCCAAACAGGGTGAGATGTTTGTAATAAAAGCCTCTTTGACTTCACATTTCATGCTGTGATCCTGCTGACCGACATCTGCGTGTTTGATATTCTCTGCAGCACACTGTGGAAGTGCTGAGTCTGCTGTCTGATGATGTGGAAACCGATGATGCTGGACCTGGAGAGAACTTGAAGCTGCGGCTTAAAGGAATCGAAGAGGAAGAGATCTTGCCTGGGTTCATCCTTTGCAATGCTGAAAATCTTTGTCACTCTGGGCGGACATTTGATGCCCAAGTAAGTGAAAAGGGAGAGGCCGAACATATTCCTTGTTTTCATATTTAATCAAAATGTGTTTTACATTTATTTGATCCAGTGTATATGACATTACAATTCAAGTTCTGAGCATTTGTAAGGCACGTTTCACAGTTTAACTGTCTCAAAGCGCACAAATCTAACAGTGACACTTACTCTTTGTGGAAAATGCGGTTTCTAAATATTCTCTGTACTCTAATATTACATGTATTATATTATATTAATATATAATATAATAATATAATAATAATAAATAAAAATATAATATAATTTAAAAATGAAAATAAACATACAGTCTCAGTATATACATTGATAAGAGTTTTTTTAAATGCTTTTCTGCCTTGCGCTGGTAAAATTTATGGTATACTGTAGAAAATCTTTGTTTAATTGTGGAAAATAATGAGTGTGAAGCATCAATCTCAGATTTCAAAGCAAAGATTTGACATTCAGATTAAAAGCAAAATATAATTTGTGATGCTGAATTTTCTTGATTGGATTGTTTTTTCTCCCTGCCGTTCACAGATTGTCATCATCGAACACAAGTCAATCATCTGCCCAGGTTACAACGCAGTTCTTCATATCCACACTTGCATCGAAGAAGTGCAAATTACGGTAACTGATGCAAAACGTTACTCCCTTTTAACTCCTCATTTGGATTAACGTGTTGCTTTTCCTGCACCAAATGAAATGACCAACGTGCTTTTAATACTTTTACAGGCCTTAATCTGTATGATAGACAAAAAAACAGGGGAAAAGAGCAAAACGCGACCGCGCTTTGTCAAACAAGACCAAGTTTGCATCGCTCGTCTGAGAACTGCTGGGACCATCTGCCTTGAGACCTTCAGAGATTTCCCGCAGATGGGACGCTTCACCTTACGAGACGAAGGTCTGTGAACGCTTCCTTCGCCGTTCAGTTCGAATTATTTGTTTTTTCCTGAACTTCTCTACATGTGTTTTAGGGAAGACCATCGCTATTGGGAAAGTGTTGAAGCTTGTGGCTGAGAAAGACTAAAAGGATCAAAAGGTGGTTCTGGTTCAACGGAACAAGGCCGAGGTTGATGCTGCTCCAGCCGCATCACGCTTCACAGCCCTCTTGTTCTTTCTCCCCTCCACCTCCCGAAGACCAGCTTAAAAAAACTCTTAAATGAAATCTGTTTTTAAGCAAGTGAAAATGAAATCATGTCCACATGTGTCAGCTTTCTCATATTGAGAGCTCAGCGATGCCATTGTTTTAGGTTTCCCCCACAACCTGTTCCTCAGTCTGCACACATTATATGGCAAGAGATTTAGCTCTCTTCCTTTTTTTATTTTTATATTTCCACTTGCTTCCATCAGAGAAATATAATGGCAGCAGATACCGTGAACTTGTGTGGACCAAGGTTAGCTTGTTAACAAAATGGCTTGTGAGCAGTAAAGTCTGAATGATTAACCAGTCGAAACCAAAATGTTAATATCTTGGTTGTACAACTCCCATTGCTTATTCCCAGTTTGGTTTCTTTTCACATAGCGTTCTGGCAAAGTGCATGAACGTGGTCACATTATTAAAGCATCTTCTATGACAATAAAATTGGAGATAAATGTTCTGTGGATTGTTTTTTTTTTTTTTTTAAGTGTGTGTTATTAGTCAAACCATTCAGTTTTTCAGCCAGTGTTGTGGAGTTTGGCTTGGTGGCTTTTCAATTAGGCTAAATACAATTCAGGAAGATTTATTGTGACCTATTTTTGGGATTTGTTGTCATGAAACCTCAACTAGAGCGCTGCGTCAAATCTGCACTAGAAATGTGTGTAACGGGTGTCCAAAGGGAAATCTACTGTGCTCTTAATTACATTGTACACTCATTTTACAGACACCTTTACGTCTTTATTTTTGCTGCATGGCAGTTGGGCGGCTAAATTTGGTACAAATATTAGATATTGTCATTTTGATATCATGGGTAAAATGTAAACCCTTAGAAGTTGAAGAAAACTCAGTTGAAACAGACAGTAGTTTGGATGTGCCTATAATTTCTGTATTTGTGGGCAAAAGTATTCCGAGACACAAATAGGACATTGTGGTCTCGTTCCAGATGTTCTTTTGGACACACCCACAGGGAGGGGCTTTCAGGGCACTGTATTTTGCAGATAAATACAGTAACTGGTGGAGAGAAGTAGAACACAAGCTTTGGTTTGTCATTGATGGGCTTTGGGATTGCCAAGTAAGTGACTTAATATATATGCTCGCTCGTGATGCTTGTTTAGAGCAATATGGATGATAGTTCTAACAGGAATTTTACATTTGTTAACACTGTCAATGATCTCAAACTCTAGGTCAACATCTGCTCTGCCTGATACCTTCTGCTCGGATTGACCACATAGTCGAGCAATGGAGGAAGCTACCTTGTGCACTGGAAAGAAGTCAAGCAAAGGAGTAAAATGTGGATGGAGCCACTTTTACAAGCCGGCCCTGACCATCTTCATTGGGGGTCTGCTGTTTGGGACTGGCACTGCAATGTCTCTGTTATACTTTACCCAGGTGGGCAATGTGCCCTATTTAGTCGGACCTGTGCTTTTGTCTGTTGGGCTGATGTTCCTAGTTACTGGACTTGTATGGGTTCCTGTTATCAAGCAGAAAAGGATCCATACAGCAATGACCCAAATGAACCATGGAAGACCCTTGCTGTCAGAACATGGCTCTCATACGCAGTCTTGTGTTACTATATCGTAGGGACGTTTATGGTTGTAACTGTTATTCATAAAGAAGGTTTCTTTGGTGGGGTGTCATTTATGTAACTCGCTTCTGTTATCCTGTAAAATGAGACATGTCGCTTTTTTTGCTTGTGTTCTAAATGCTTTTGTTTTTTTTCCTGACAAATCCTCACAACTGGATTAAAATGGCCGATGTCATCAAAGGGCAGAATTAAATCAGCTCATGGTGAATAGCAGGACTTCACAGAAAACTGGAAAAGGACAATATCTAGGCCAGCGCTGTAAAGGAAATTAATAAATAAGAAACTTTTACAAATAAAATCAGACAAACTATCAATGTGTGAGTGCTAAAACAATTGTTTTCCTTCAGGATTAAGCATAATAATAAATGTTTTTTTTTTTTTTAAATTGTTTTGAGTATATTTGTTTTTATATTGTTTAAAATGTTGTGATTTATTTTATATTGTAAAAATAAAATTCATAT
>SOMO01000035.1:411235-427728 GCA_028128575.1 Paedocypris carbunculus | reverse complement strand
ATAATGTTTTCAGCTAAAAGCAATGACTGATCCTGAGCCCAAAACATTTTCATCTGTTGACCAAGAGAGAGACTATTGGAAGGAGCAGGCGGCTAAATTCCAGCAAAAGTATCTTTTCCACATCTGTGCATTATCCCATGTCCTTATATAAGACTGAAATCTTACACCTGGATCTTATTGAATTGACTTTCCAGGTCTGAGGAGATGCAGGAAGAGCTGCAGGAGTTTCAGCAGATGAGTCGAGATTATGAAGTGGAGCTGGAGACTGAGCTGAAGCAATACGAGGCCCGTAATCGTGACCTGCTCACAGCCAACAACAGGCTTCGTATGGAATTGGAAAACTATAAGGTACGTCTGGTCGACTTTTTCAATTGTACCATCTCTGAAAAATTCTTGAACCTTCACAAACGTAAACAAGCATAAATGTGGAAAAGGTTTCAAATGGATGTATACATTAGTACTAATACGTTTTAGTTTTTTATTACATTATTTAGCAGCAATATTTCCTGAAATGCCCAATTTGACTATTAAACTGCATTATATAAGTTATTGTATAATATAAACTAGTTAAAATTTGAATTGAACTTTTAAGCATGACTTTAGATAAAAGCTTTTAAATGTTTTTGATTTAGCGCATATGTCCTGAGTTTCTTTTCTTCCCGTCAATGGTGTTTTGCTTAGCGGGAACACAATTACACATTCACAGAAAAACAACAGAGATCCAATTCAGGTCGGGAAAGCAGCTGATGCTTATTTATGCTTCAGTGTCTGCGGGCAACTGAGATTCACATTTGAGCTTGACACTTGTTGCAAAACCACGGCTGTAAATCCATATTTGAGTGTTCCTTTAAAAAAAAAAAAAAAAAAAAAATGCTCTGATTACATAAGCGTAGGAGCCTTTAGATTACAATAAAATATTGAACTGCAATTATAATGAAATATTGCATTATCATTATTGAATAATTGATTCTTTGTTGTAACTCGAAACAAGAGAATAGGAATTTTTTTATGTGTTGCCTAAAGATCCTTCTGCTTTTTTGGTAACAGGAGAAGTATGAAACGCAGCATTCAGAGGCGGTCAGGCAGATCTCCACACTGGAAGGTGACCTGGCAGAAACAACAGCCATCAAGGATCAGCTGCACAAGTACATCCGAGAGTTGGAGCAAGCCAATGATGACCTGGAAAGAGCTAAGAGGTGTGTACAAAATAAAAGTATCTGCTATAAATGGATATTCATCTAGATAATTACAGTATTAAAGCTACAGTGCAAAATTGACATAATTAAACCTAATGGACGCAGCCACCGGGACTTGTATTTTGTCACATCCATCACAGCCGAGCTTACAATTTTTTTTTTTTTTTTTTTTGATGAAGACTAAGATGCAGAATGTAGCAGTACATTAAAGCATGTTCAAACCTTGCAAACACAGATTTCATACTTCTAGTCAAATTATTTTATTTAAAATTGGTAATTATTGATTGCTTTTCCAATTGTAAGCAATTTGTGTAATTCGTAGACGGTGTATGTGAAATCAATGGGATTATGAATGAAGTGATGAGTTGTGAAAAGTGATTTCATGCTGCTTACTATTATCAAGGAAGGTGTTTTTTTTTCTATAGAGAAATACAGTAACCTTGTGTCTCTTGCAGGGCAACTATAATGTCGCTGGAGGACTTTGAGCAGAGAATGAATCATGTTATAGAAAGGAATGCATTTCTAGAGAGTGAGCTCGATGAAAAAGAGAATCTTTTGGAGTCCGTGCAGAGACTGAAAGATGAAGCAAGAGGTATTTATTTTTGTCTACAGCACAAAAAATGTCACTCATACAAAAACAGTGGATTGTTAGCTGATGGGGTTTTAAATTCTGCTCTGTGCAGATTTGAGACAAGAACTGGCTGTTCAGCAGAAACAAGAGCACAAACCATCCATCGGCCTTTCTAAAGATTTAGACAAACCAGAGGCCGTGCCATCAAGACCTTCATCTGTGGTCAAATCCACCCTCCCATCAGGCCTGCCCACACCGTCCAGACCACCAGGCTCAGGGAGCGCTTTCAACACGCCCTCAGCTTCCTACGGCAGAAGTGAGCATCCCTGCTGAGTCTAGTAAACGTCAACACAGAACTCTTCTCTCATTCTTATTTGCTAATTCATGTCATGTGACGTCCAGTTGAAGGCCTGAGTGGAACACCCCTTACCACATCTGCACGGATATCTGCTCTCAATATTGTCGGAGAGTTGCTGAGGAAAGTCGGGGTAAGTTCAGGTGTTTCATATAACTGGACTAGATGTAAGTGTTTAAAAAAAATCCCGTTTCAGAACCTCGAATCCAAGCTCGCATCATGCAGAGATTTACATGTTCCTGAGAAGCTGCCCAGTCGTTCAGCCATTGGCCAGAGCACACCAAGTCTTCCTCGGGAATCCACGGAAATCCCAATTCAGGCCAATTCAAATGGCCTTTATGAGAAGGGGTCAGTCCCATTATTCATCCCTGTGACCTGAAGTGGATCATTTGTTCATAACGTCTTTTCTTCTGTTGTGTCTTGCAGGATGGTAAAAAGGTTGGACTTTGGTACAGGACCCAAGATAATGCTGTGAACTGAGCTGCTACTGTTTTAATAGAGAATGAAAAAGTATTTAACGTTTCCAGATCTCGGGGTAAATATTGTTTATAGGCAATTACCGTATTTTTCGAACTATAAGGCACACGTTAAAATTCTTTGAAAATTGCCTTACAATATGGAAAAAAACGTGTGCCTTATTTATGAAACAAGATCAGTAAATAGATGTTTATTAACGGAACGCCTTATGTTCTGCTGTGCCTTATAGTCCGAAAAATACAGTAAGATGGATCCGAGGCAGATGTTTCGGATTAGACTTTCCTTTGTTATTGCAGAAAATATCTAATTTTTAATTCCTTATTAAGGCAGTATTGTGTCTTTAAATCTGGTCACCAATTTTTACTTACATTTTATGGAACCTGCTTTTTTAGTCGAACGTATAATTTGTACTATTTTTGACCGTTTTTGTTTGGCATGAAACTACTGATCAATGCGTGAAGAACCGAACAGAAATGTTTGTTTTAGGCGCTTGTTTGAAGTATATCATTTTGTTGGAGCTAACTGTTGTATTTTCTTACCGTATCTCATTAGGAATGTTTCATTGGTTACGCTGAATCTGAGGCGCTGAGACGATTGTTTGTCTTTTTTGTGTGTTCTGTGGGGCTTCTGAAGCCTCCAACTGTGATACAGTCACTTCTGGGCCTTTTAGTCTTTAATAATAGAAAATGAACTCCTAATTAGTACTTTTAGTCTTCTTTTTCCCTTCCAGCGGCCATGGAAAATAGATTCAGAGCTTTTAAGCTCTGAATAATTTTATTCTGAATTGTTTTGTCTAGGAGTTTAGCCTCACTTTTTTTTTTTTTTTTTTAGTTTTGGGGAAACGCCTAGAGCGAGGAGAGTTGATGTTGCTCCCAGTGTTTTTGTTCTCTGATGTGTCAGGGGTTTTAAGGATGTAGGAACATCATGACAACTGTGTTCATGGTTTCCTCATGCTAGTGCTGTACATTTTTGTTGCGCAAGGAGCAATTATGAATACTTCAGTGAAGGGTACTGATATTTTATGTTAAAAATGCAGATTTAAGGAAAAAAATGCTACATTATTCAGGTTGTTCAAAGGTACTGACTAAAAGTCCTGGGATTCTAGAAGGATTTAGCACATTTCTATGCACCAGAGTGTATCTCAGGGGCAAGGAGCGAAAGCAATAACCTCAAAACATGTCACTGTGGTGCACATGGACCGTTTGTCTCGTATACAACTGTTGACATAATCATTTTATGTTTTCTTTGCCTTTAAATAAAAAATTGGCATCTCTAAGCAAAGTCAATGCCTGGTGTTGTTACATTTGCTTGTTGCTAAGCTGATGTTGCTAAGCTAACGTTGCTAATAAACGTCCACTAACAGTTTGTGGAAATTCAAAAGTACTTCCAGTATTTTTTTGTGTTCTGCTCAGTCGGATTTTCTAGTTCTTTATTTATGTGTATTTTATTGTGAAAGTCAGGAAAAGCAAAACAGGAACCGAAACGTGTACAAGACTTATAGGACGTTAGTCACTTTAAAGTATTTAAGACTGAGCGATATATTAAATATATACATTTAAAATACATTTAAAAAAACCCAAAACAAAACACAGATAATAGCGTAGTATTAAGTACTAAGAATTAAGCAGTAATAAGTTAATCTAAAGATAAAACAATAACATTAAACAAATATAAGTTTACCAAAAAGTGTCGTATAAAACTGAGTTGGTGACATGTTGTCACTCAGTTTGCGCATCTGGTTTAAGAGCGGATGCAGCTAAAACACACTCTTCTACAGGAGCTTCTGAGCCCTTTATGCTTCTGAATGTTCTTCTGAAGCTTCCACCTCCACTTTGTCCCAACGAGACGTTCAAAGATGTATCGCTTCCTGTCCGCCTGAGAAACATAAAAGTAAATTAAGGAAAGCTTGAAAAGTCTTCTCTACTGAAGCTCGGAACAAGCTGTTAGAATGGTTCTAAAACTAATGTAAATATTAGTGAATGACAAGCTGGCTGCATATATATAAAAGGAAGAGGTTGGAGGACAACCTGAGTTTGCTCTTGAGCCAGGACACTTGTCTACTCAGAGCATCGTTGGCCTCTCTTGCTTGATTCACTTCCTTCTGAAGCTTGCGTCGAGCAGCATTGGCACGATGGGTCTCCTCTTCACTCTCCTCCACCTGCAGCTTGAGCTGGTTGGCTCGAACATTGGTTTTCTCCGCCTGTAGGTGAAGTCAAGGTCACTGACTGGTTAATGATCCAGACTAATCCTTTTTGACTTTACCTGGTCCTTAAACAGCTCTGCCTGCTTCTGCTCATCCTCAATCCTAATCATCAGTTCCTTCAGACTCTTGTCTTTCTTCTGAACTACCTTGGAAATTGCTTGCCTTTCTCTGGACACAAAAATCCAGATTTTAGTTTCTGTCAGCTTTACAGCCAGAGTAAAAGACTTCACCTGCTCTCATGGTTGAGTTGGACCTCCACTTGTTGTAATTTTCTCTCTAGAGCTTCAGTAGAAGCTCGGGGATTGATTTTGAGCTGCTCCGCCATTTCCTGCAGCTTGAGCTTCAGCTGTTTGTTCTGTTTCTCCATCTGTTGGCAGCTATTCTCATAATGCTGAGCTTTGGACCGTTCTACCTGAAGCTCATTGTTCAGCTGATCCACCTGATGGAGTGAAGCTTTCTGTCAATGACGAGGAGAAGAACAATCTCTTGCTTTAAGGAGTTGAGACTACCTCCTGCATTCCTCTCCTCAGTTTTTCATTAAGCTTCTCTGAGTTTGCTTGTTCTTCACCGAGGTCTTCTTCCAAATGTCCGATCTTGGCCTGCAAGTGTCGTCTCAAATCCAAAATGCCAGATCTGCTTTTAAACATAAACATCTTGAATTTACGCTCCAAAAAACGTTGATTTTCATTTTTAAACAAATGATCTACTTGTTTTTATATATATCGCTCTGCAACTCTCCAGCGAGCTGATCTCTCTCACGTTCCGCCTGTTTTTGAGCTCTCTCTGCTGTGACCAGGTCCTGTAGAGGCATGAAGCTTTAGAAAGCTATAGTACGCAAAGATGTCCACCACTTAGATAAGATACCTCCTGCAAATTCACAAGTTCTGCCTCCATTGATCTGGCTTTTTGTTCAGACTCTCTGGTGTTGGAAAGCAGCTCCTTGTAGGCAGCTCGCACATCCTCCAGGTCCCTCCGGTAATCATTCATTTGTATCTAGCAAAAATAAAACGTAAAGATTAAAGGAAACAAGCTCTACGGGAAGCTCTGGATTCTCCAACTAGAAGTTTGGTGTAACCTGTGCCTTGCGGAGTTGTTTAATGGCCTCATCTTTGGCTTTGCTGATCGAATCAACCTGACCTTCAAGGTCCAGAAGATCTTCTTCCATTGTCTTTTTGGAGGCTGCCAGTGAAGTTCTCAGCTTCTGCTCGTCTTCAAGCTCAGCCTCAAGATCACGGACCTGCAATGCACACAAGACCTCTTACTCTCTACTTGGTGATTCCACAAAACTCTTTTCACAAAGCCAACCCAAAGCCTTCCAAAATATTTAGCAAAGGAACCTTCACCTGCTTAAGCAGTTGTTTCTTTTTGTCCTCATTCTGGGCATCTCTGCTCTGCAAGTCTCTTTTATATTGATGCTTGAGGGCCTGAATGTTGACTTCCATCTGAAGCTTAGCATCTTCTGCAGCTTGCAACTCATTCTCAACTTTCTCTATCTGAATCACCATTCTTTCCAATTCATATTCCAACCCACGCTTGGCCTTCTCCAAGTCATGGACCTGCTATTAACAATACAGGTCAATTTGAGATGGTTATGGCATGAAATACCTCAACTTACATTTCTGCCCACGTCGCCTTTTGAATTGATCAGTTCTTCCACCTCTGTGCGCAGTGCTTTATTGAGCTTCTCCAGCTCTTGTAAGGAGCTTTGGGTTTCCTCCAGTGCACGATTAAGCGCCAAACACTTGGTCTCCTTCTCACGCACATCAGCGTTGGCAGAATCCCGCTCCTGAATATATTTGCTGGACATCGCCTTCTCATAAGAAATGATCTTAAACAAGTAAAATCAGGAGCATTAGAAGCTTTGATGTTAGAGAAAGATAATTATAAAGAGCTACATCTCTTCAACCTGCTCAAAGTTCCGCTGCTTCTTCTCCAGATTTGAAACCACCAGACCCTGTTGTTCCAAATCTGCCAGCACATCATCCAGCTCCTGTTGAAGATGACTCTTGGTCTTCTCTAACTTTTCACAGGCCTCGTTTTTCTCCTCAAACTCCACATTGACAGCTTCTAGATCCCGCTGCAGGCGTCTTTTGCTTTCTTCGAGGAGCTTACTGTTGCTGGAAAATTCATCCATCTTCTTCTTTGCATCTGATAACTACAGTGAATCCAACTCATAAACGTTTTTACCTCCATGGATGAATATTGAGAATTTCTGGAAGGGTCCTGAGATGTTTTGGTGAAGCAGACCTGTGTGTTAAGGTTGGTGACCTGCCTCTCTGCGTTTCTTCTGGCTTCCGCTTCCTCATCTATCTGTTCCAGCAGGCTATTCCGCTCTTCCTCCGCTTTCCGCAGACGAGAAGAAACACTGAGCTTTTGACGTGTCTCCTCACCAAGTTTCTCCTGAAGAAATGCATGTATAAAATCATGTAAATGGACTCCATTCGTCCATCCACCCATCCATCCATTCATGTCTGCAAGTTCTATTTTATAGTTCTAAAACTCACATAAAACATTACCTTTGCATTTAGGAGATCTGAGTTGATTCTGGAAACATCTTTACTTAGTTTGATGTTCTTGCTCTCTGCATCACTGAGGAGACTCTTCACGTTGTTACACTCTATCTGTGTTGTATAGTCAAGTCAGGAATTATTCAGAGATGCTTTTCCATCAAGCTGTTCTCATCACAAAACTAATTTCAAGGGAATGCTCACAGTTAGTTTAGTCACACTCTCTCTCAGATCTTCTCTTTGTCCCTCACTCTCAGTGAAGCGAGTCTGTAGGTCAGCAAGATGGGTCTCCAACTTCTTCTTCTTTTGCTCCACATCATGCTTTCCACTACGGACTGAACCAAGGTCTTCATTCAAAATGTCAACTTCCTTTTCAAGAGCCTGTTTAGCCTTTTCCAGACTGGCCTTGGTCTGCATTTCATGTTTTAAGAAGAAATTTGAAAAAAATGTTTTAACAGTAAGAATGTACTGCTAAGGAAAAGAAAGCTATTTATTTTCAGCATTGTACCTGTTTTAATTGCTCCATTTGCTCATTCAATTGATTTTGAGACTCTGCATTTTTTTGTTTCATCTCATAAACTTGAGCTTCGTGTTTGTGACGTTCATCTTCAGTAATCTTCTTCAGCATTGCCACCTCTTGCTCTTTCTTAGCTCTGCACAAGACAAAAAGCTTCTAGTGTAAGCATATCTACTCTCTAATTATCGGACATTACAAGATTGCATTATTTTAAAATAACACATCTACTAAATGACCGTAGTTGTTGTTGAGCGGCTGTAGAGTCGAGCAAATCCTCCAGCTCCGTCTTCAAGGCAGACAACTCTTCATTCAGCTCCTTCCTGGCCATTTCTGACTTTCTACAAGCCTGTTGTTCGGCTTCAAGTTCATCTTGTATCTCTGACAGAAGCTCTTCCATCTCCTGTAGTTTCTTCAGAGCATCTCCCTTTTGCGAGGACTCTTCTTTCACGCTATTTGGAACACAAGGGTGAATTCAGTTTGGAATTTGAGGAGACTATCAGATGATATTTTTTTTTTTTTTTACCAGGTCTGAAGGTCCTGAATTTCTCTCTCACTTCTGCCATTTTGCGCTTTGAGCTCTGCAATCTGGTCTTCGAGATCTTTTAAGTTCTCATGTAGAATGTTACACTCACCCTCCAATTTATGTTTGGCTTTCTCCAGATCCTGTCGACATTTATCGTCTTTCTTCACTTGAACTGAAATTAAAAAGAGGATCATATCTATGTGAACACAAACTCTACATGAAACCAAAATCAACAAACCTTCAAGATCTGAAATCATAGACTCATGTTTGTTCTTCAGTTTAGCCAAATGTTTGCATTTTTCTTCCTCCTCTGCCAGGCTGGAGCAAAAGTCTCCTAAACGCTCCTCCAGCAGCTGCTTTTCCTATAAAAGGTCATTTATACAAGGACAATTTTCCAAAAGTGACCAAAACCTGTTGCGTGAAGCAGCATATAATCTAGTTTGGATTAGACCTTCAGCAAATTGCTGTTTTGATCCTCAGAGTTTAGAAGATCCTCCTCGCTTTTTTCCATCTTCTCTTTCATAGTGACTCTTTCCATCTGAAGATTCTGTCTTGCATCTTTTTCTTCTGCCAAATGATTTTCTAAATCCTATTTACAACAAAGTCTACATTGTAACTAATGAATTTAAGAAAAGCCTTCAATGAATCCAGCTCAACCTTGAGCTGCTGCTGCAGGTCCATCCTGTCTTGCTGAAAGTTCTGGTTCCGCTCTTCTTCCTCCTCCAGACGTGCCTCCATTTCATGCAATTCCTCTTCCATCATCTGCCTTCTGGCCTCCAGGCGTGTTCTCACCTCCTCAGACTCTGCGTATAATTCAGTTTCCTCCTGCAGCTTCACTTGAAGCTGGTTTCTCTCTTCCACCAACTATTATAGAATCAAACATTCAACCAATTTAAGATGAGCTGTTCAGTTCTTCACTTAGACCCAACAAATTGCTCTTGTACCTGGTTGAGTTTCCCAGTGATCTCTTTTAGTTGTTCTTCAGACTTGCTGGCAATCTCTTTAGCTTTCTGAAGCTCTTCCTCCTTAAGATTCATCTCCTCTTCTTGCCGAGTCACTTGAAGTAGAGGCTTGACCTGAACCCAAGGAACAAACGCAGGCTAGCGCACTTCAAGTTTGATGTTACATGTGCTTAACACCTACTTTAGTGAATAATCTCCACCACTGCCAGTTCCTAAGTCTCAGATAGACCGCACAGTTCCTCTGAATCCCTTTCATTGCTAAAAGCTGTTTCTGTTTCTTGCCAAAAGCCCTGTGAATGTTTGAACGATAGTGTTACATTTCACTTAAACATAATCATGTGATAAAAATATGTGATAAAGTTAATTTGTAAAGTTTCCTGAATGTTGCAAAATTGCTCTTGAAAATGCTACAGCTTTTGCTACATGCTACTGCTTGATTTGCACTTTAAAGCATTTCGCCAATAGTTACATTAGTTTGGCCTAAAGTGACCTACAGTTACACTATAAACACTAGATTAAGTAGAGTGGAAGTGTTTTATTATTAACTAATTGGGAACTGACTTTCTGCTTAAAAATCCCAGCGACTGGGCCTGAAAAGCAATGATGATGATGGTTAGCTTGAAGTCACGCTCTTCCTCCAGTTGGGCCAGAACTCCAGTTCGGAAAAATATCTTGCTCAGACCAATTCTGTACAAGGTTGGATCCAAATCGAGATGCTTGATCTTGTTGGAGAAAAGAAAGAAAATGAAATCAAGACATGGCAGCTGATGTAAACGTAGTGTAGGAGAACATCTGGGTTTTGCACTCACTATAAGAGAACAAGCTTGCTTTCCATCCATGAAGCCTTTTGGGATTGCACCAGCAGCCAGTATCTCATAACTGAAAATATGATTTAGTATTGGTTTTATTACATATCAACACTTCAATAAATGTGATGGTGCATATCAAAACACCTACCGCTGTCGAAACTCATAAAAGACAATGCGGTTGGGAAAGCCCTGTCGACAGATTCTGATCCCTTCCAGAACTCCATTGCAGCGGAGCTGATCTAGAACCAGGAAGGCATCTATTTTACCAACCTAAGGACAAATCATAGAAGAAGATAAAATCATAGAATGCTGCAAACCTCAAGAGTTATTAAAAAGTCTTTGTCTAATTTTTAACACTATGCATCACCAGTAACTGACTATATTAAAATGTATATCACAACAAATGCCTGCATATGGAAATGTGAATGTTCATGCATATTCATGAATACATACATAATTTATGGGAAAGAATTCTTCAAATCACCTTTTTTTCATGATTGGGAATAATACAGCGAACAAAATTTGGCTGGGTGTTATGGAGAGTGGTCATGAGTTTGCCAAGAGACTCTTTGTACAGCTGTCCGACCGTGCGAAACATGCCTTTCTTGGATTTGGAGGCCGTGGCTGCGGCGCCGTCACATTTAGCCATCTTAGCCATAGTTTCCAGACCCACAACACGGTCAACTACAGGAATAAATCGAGAGTGTGTGATGAGAAACACACATTGGCTGCATGGTATCTCACTTTTTAAAGTTTTTTTTTTTAATTAATTAAAAAAAAAAAGACCTCACCATCTTTCCAGATTTCTTGCACAAACGCACTCGAGGAATTGCTCAACAACGCCGTCACATTGTCATTAAGTGGGTCCATATTTTTAATAAGCCATGATTTGGCATTATAATCCACCTAATTTAGACGGCAACATTATTGCATCATTAGTACTCCTTAATACCTATATTATAACCACATATATAATAACAGCCACGTGTGTTTTGCGTTGTTGCTACAAAAGTTAGAAAGAAAAGTCATTTAGATTCCACAAATTTGGTGTACCAGAATTGAGCCTTTTGAGACCTTCAAGGTCGTCGTAAAGTTGACTTTACAAAAAAAGTTGACTGACTTTTGTAATCTCATGCATTCATCTCAGACAGACCTTGCCAGCGTAGTGTTGCACGCTAAAAGACTCTTTCAGATTCTTTGGCTTTGAAAACTTGCAGTGGCTTGAATGAGTGTTTGTAATCTTTTCAACAAAAGTCACGTCGGTAGATTTTGGAAACCAGCACTCCTCATCTAGCAGAGCAAGAATTCCTGGAGGATTGTTCTGAAAAGAGAAAAGGTTCTTAATGCTTCTACAAATGGCGTCTTTTACAATCACTGACTCAGAAACCATCACATCACTGACTGATCTCTCGATGAGCTCGATGCAGGGCTGAAGGTCCAGGCCGAAGTCGATGAAATTCCACTCAATGCCTTCCTTTTTATACTCTTCCTGCTCAAGAACGAACATGGTGTGGTTGAAGAGCTGCTGCAGTTTCTCATTGGTGTAGTTGATGCACAGCTGCTCGAATGAATTGTCCTGTGGAAATGGAACGTTCCTTGACCTCGCCAAGACAACTCTGGTCTGATGTTATAATCTGATCAGGTTTATTTCATTCTCTCAGACTCACTTCAAAAATCTCAAAGCCGGCGATGTCTAAGATTCCCAGAAAAGAAGCCCCTTGGCGCTTCGTCTTATCCAGAGCCTTGTTGACACGTGACAAGATCCAGCGGAACAAGCGCTCATACATGGCCTTAGCCAAAGCTTCTATAGCAAAGTCCGCCTTTTTTGGGCACACACAATGGTTTTATAACTGGTGAATTGATTTACAAAATCATCGTACTACACAATAGTAAATATTGTCGGCATATGGCAGTGGGATACTGCACCTGCTCTTTGGTCTGAGCTTTCTGTATGAACTCTCGGCCTACTTTAATGCGTGGAGTGAGAATAGCTTTTGTAAAGTCCGTCACATTAATCCCTTGCAGATGGCACACTTTCTGTACAGCTGGTGGGTAAATTGAATTGTATATAAGATAATGCATTCAAAATATCATGTTGTGTGGGTCTGGGGTGTTTTTACCTGTGCTGTCAGGCATGCTGGCCTGCTCCTGGTTTTTCTCGGCCTTAAACTCAACGTTGCCCAGTTGCAGCACAGTCGAACACACCTTCAGCATTCCTGAAATATACACAGAGCAAATTACTAGTCTTGGATGTGCGATAAATGGTACAGCTGAAGCTGCAAGTGCGAACATTTCCAGTTGGCCAATTTGTAATCTGGGGGCACTTATGGCTGTACCATTTATAATGTAGTTATTACACAATACTGTTTCTAGTCGTTTATTAAAGGCTCACCAAGAAATGTGGAAAAACAAGAAACTCTTTAACTATTGAAAACATTTTCTAATATCTAAATGAAATTTAATATCTCAATGTTTCAGAGTACCAGAACAAAATGGACAAAACTCTCGTGTGCAAAAAAAGTGCAACAGCTAATTCAAGTTCATGTGATTTAGCTCATGAGGATCATCCAGTACCTTCAACACCCTGAAGATGGAGATATCACCTTGTCCGCCAAATAAATTAACCGCGGTAGAAAAAGATGACAACTTGTGCACAATTAGAACGCAACGAGTAAGTGTCCATTCAAAGGTAGTGGAGTAAAAAGTACAGATACTCAATCAAAAATGTAGTCGGAGAGTAAATGTTGCTTTACACAATGTCGCTTTACATTTTTGATACTCAGTACAAGTACAAAGTAGCCAAAAATACTTAAGTAACAAAGTCCATTTACACCACTGGTTTTTAACAATTTGCTCAGCCTTGAAATTGGATGGCCAATTTGCAGTCTGAACGCACTTACTGTACGTAACATCAATGTCTAAACATTGTTTTTGCTAAATACCCATTCTTTCTTCTTCGTTGAAGCCCAGAACCTCCATCGCTTCCAGAGCCTCGTCAAACGCTTCATCATCTTGCTGATTTTGTACCTGCACGTGTCCAGCAACCAGAAATCGATAATTCGCAAAGTCGTCCAGCAAAAGTTCGTCTGTGAAAAACAATGGACGCTAGTTGAACGTTGACAGGTCTTTTTGAACAATTGGCAAAAGAAGCCTGAATAGAATATTTTAAAAACTTTCTCTTATTCGATCATGGATGCAGGATGTACTGTAGAAAGTTCTCACCTCGCATTTTGTCCTTGGCTCCAGCCACCATATAGTAGAAGATATGGAAAGATCTTTCGATCTTGGCCTGCCGGATACAGCGAGACTTCTCCAGGAGATCTGCTTTCATTAAGAACTCTTTCATTGTACAGGATCTATTCATAGCAATAGTCTATACATCAATATTTACTTTGAACCTAATATCATTGCTGTTATGTACAGTATACAGTATATACAGTATTTAATGGAGCCTTTGTGATGAGGATACAGGTTTCAATGTTAGCTCCGACAATGAAGCCGGTGTTGTCAAAGTTGATTTTAACAAATTTACCCTAAAGACAAAAATATAGTTGTAATATAAATTATTACTCAATATGAACATACGTAATAACAACACTAACCACATTACAAATTAAAACAGTTCATACATTGTAGGTAGCTTTTTCTGTTTCTTGGTCATAAGGAGCTTTAGTGGTGGTCAACCAATCACAGGGTGGGACGAACAGATACATACACATTGTCACAGCTTGAAACTCATGTGAATGCAGGAAAACATGGAACACCAATAAACCCAGACCGGACGTGTAATTTGGGTCTCAAAAAGGTCCTCATTGGTGTGAGGGGACGGAGATTTCCACTACGACACTGCACCGCCCTCATTTTACCTCAAATATTTGAACATTTATGTTTGAAATAAAATGTAAGGCTATAATAAACTCACAAATCTCGAAGAATTATCATTCTTGATAGTCTTGGCATTCCCAAATGCCTCCAGAATGGGATTGGCCTGCAGGAGTTGCTTCTCAAGTTCTCCCTGAGCAATACAGACCAATAAATATCATTTTTTGCACCTTTATGAGTTAAACTAACGCTTTTAATTAAAATAAACACACTTACATAGGCTAGCTGGGGTCCTTTCTGTAACAAAAAAAGAAAAAAAAACTGAAGTATTTTTATAACAATTATCTTTCAAATGATCATGATAAATCAGAAATGTTAATAATGTTTACTACGGTAATTATTACGTGGCATAAATACATAAAGTACATAAATAAAATGTACATAAGAAAAAACATAGAAATACTAAACGACATTCAAATGAATCTTATTTTTGACTGTACAATTTGGATCCTAAGAAAACATTTTTATGATGATCTTCATTACATCGTCAGAGCGCAATAAGAAAATGTGGGAATTTGATCGGTGAGAGAATTGGTAATAAAATTTGATGTTACAATACCAAACAATAACAGAATGAAACTTACTGAGCCGTTGTCTCTCTTGCCTTTATGTGACGATGCCACGACAGCGAGGTACTGGATGACCTTTTTGGTATTTTCTGTTTTACCTGCTCCAGACTCGCCACTTTTAAACATGAGGATCACATTATAATTCACATTCATTCAACTCATTTGTTTATGTGTTGGTTGGATTCTTCAATTTATGGCCTGTCACATCAACCGAGCGAATGGTTTTGCATCTCACATACTCACGTGCAAAGAATAGACTGGTCCTCACGTTCTGGAGAGGAGAAATAGAACATTTTAGGCTCATTACAAGGACGGGGCAAGAAACGCATGAATTGTCACAGTTAAGACCCGTAAAGAGATTAAGAAGGGGCTAAGCTGTCGGAACACAAACTGTTCACATGAGGTCCCAAGCCTCACAACCTTCCATGTTGTCAACTGAGCTCAGAGGGAGATTAACTTCAGTTCATCCTTCTGAAAATAGCTGTTAAATGTCAGTGATGAAGAGATTGGTCCCTTGTATGGACATTTCGATGGTTTTTCAACCCCCGTGAGACACTTTGTCTGACACTCTTCATTTCACACAGCTGGAGGAATGGTCATGCTCTTCAAAAACACAGACACAATCAGACACATTTGTGTTTGGTCACCTTGCAGCATGTTTCTGTAGGCGTTATCAGTGATGGAGTAGATGTGCGGAGGCACCTCGTGACGTTTCTTTCCCTTGTACATCTCAATGATCTTCTCTGAGTAGATGGGCAACATTTTATATGGGTTCACCACCACACAGAACAGGCCTGAGTAGGTCTGCAGAAACCAGAAACACATTACAATTGTAATATTATATAAATTGTAAACAAAATATGCTAAAATGAAAGCTAATGATTTAGAAAGACGGGTCGATGGAAGGACAAACGGCAGTGATGTGAAGTAATGAAGTAAATGGACTTATTAACTAAGTATTAAAACTGTTGTATTGAGCAACTTTTTATTTGTATTTGTACTCTTTACTGCACTACATTTGAATGGACACTTATCATTACTTGTTACATTGTGCTCAACAAATCGGCATTTTTTCCGTAAATTCTTGGGCGGACAAGGTGATGTCGCCATCTGCAGGATTCTGAAGGTACTGAACTTCAGTAAAATAAGTAAAATACTTAATTTCTTTCAAAATTACTTTGCAACTTTTTATTCTCAAGTGTTCTTGTAATTAGTGACTTGTCTTGCAGGTATGTATTCGTACTTTTACTCAAGTATGGTTTTCAGGTACTCTTTACACCTCAGACAGACAGACAGATCCAAATAGGATCTGTTCACAAAATATTTTTGATACAGTATAATAATTTAAACAGTTATTTTTATTCCAGATCTTTCCAAATAGTCTAGCTTTTTGAACTAAAGCAACAACAGTGATAGAAATTCAGAATACACTTACATAAATGAGTCCTGAGAAGTAACGCTCTCGTAGGTTGTGTAGAACCGATGCCTCGTTCAGGCAGGTCAAGGCGGCCATGTCTTCCACCTTGTTGAACTTTGGCGGGTTCATTTTCTGGATTTCATCCTTGCTGACAGTCACTTTCTTGCCGTTGTCAAGTTCAACCATCACCTCATTCCCAGTCTCTTCTTTAATGCTGGCTGACTCGAAACCGACTTTTTCAGAAGGGATCCAAACCATCTTCTTGGCTGACCAATCGGCCTGGGCCACACCGCTGTTTTTGAAGTTGCTTTCCAGGAAAAGGAACTTGCTGCCGTCATCGTTGTCTGGATGCATGTTCTTCTGGATTGTTTTGGTTTCTATCATGTATTGAGAAATGTCATGTAAATACATATTAAATTGTACAACAGTCAAATCACTGAATTGTCTTTTATATATTTTAAAATTAAATATTCATTATTCTTAATAATTCGATATTCAGTGCTTG
>SOMO01000035.1:359387-366887 GCA_028128575.1 Paedocypris carbunculus | reverse complement strand
AATGTGGAGCTTTTGTTTTGTGTGTGTGAGGTGGAAGACGAGACGTTTCTACACAACATTCCTTACATGGGAGATGAGGTGTTAGAACAGGATGAAGCTTTTCTCGAAGAGCTTATAGATAACTACGATGGGGTGCACGGAGACAGAGGTAGGGGTCACAATAATGGCCACTCTATGCAAACCATTTTGGATTATAATAATAAATTACTCCACAGTCTATGTATATTTTTGTTAACAGAAGGGGGCTTCATAAATGATGGGATCTTTAAAGAGCTAGTGGAGACCCTCAGCCAGTATTCCGACCAAGAGGAAGAGTCCAGTGAGAAAGCAGAAAGTAAAGAAGAGAAGAGCAAAGAGATGGAGAAATACAAAGAAGTAGGACAACAGCAGTTGCTAATGGGACTGTTTAAGAGGAAGAGGCGAAGTGTTCTTGAAGGTACGTCTTCCAGGACACTGCAAAAAATCAGCTAAGAAAATAAAAACCAAAATGAGAAAAAAAATCTAAATAGTAAANTTTTAAGAGTATCAGGATTATTTTAAGTGAAAATGTTTCAGTTCAAAATAATCTTAACCCTAACCCAAATTATATATACACATATATATACTGTATATATATTATTTATACTTTTTAAAGATTAACTGGTTTTTTTTCCTTCAGCATCACTGGGTAGAGAACTCTCCGCCAATGAGAAGATTCCGCATGACAAGATTTTCACAGCTATAGCATCCATGTTTCCATACAAAGGCACGACGGAGGAGCTGAAGGACAAGTAGGCCACACTATTCCGTGTCTGACACCTTTATAAAGACTGTAGAGAGAACATGGAGAATGGGATCAGGGCACGATCTATGTAGGCCAGACTGAAGCTCGTGCTTCACATTTGCACATCAGAAAAGTCTGTTATTTTATATAGTAATTAAATATAAAATTAATTACTATTTTTCTTACAAAGAAAATATAACATATTTTGCATCTCCATAGTGTGTATNCACGATCTATGTAGGCCAGACTGAAGCTCGTGCTTCACATTTGCACATCAGAAAAGTCTGTTATTTTATATAGTAATTAAATATAAAATTAATTACTATTTTTCTTACAAAGAAAATCTAACATATTTTGCATCTCCATAGTGTGTATCTGTATATTATATATAAACAAGCAATAAATTAATGTTTATACATATTTACACTCATACATATTTGTGTATATGTACTATTTTCAGGTACAAGGATCTTCTGGAACCATCCACCCCGGTTAAGTTGCCTCCTCTCTGCACTCCCAACATGGACGGTCCTTTTGCCAAATCTGTTCAGCGGGAGCAAAGCCTGCACTCTTTTCACACGCTTTTCTGCCGTCGCTGCTTTAAATACGACTGCTTCCTGCATCGTAAGGATTTTTACTTTCCTTTAAATCATGTTTTAGAGGGTCTTATCATCTGTATTAAACAGTTTTTCAGATACACTGATGTCATCACTGATGTCATCAGCTCAAAATGAAGATAAAATAAGGCACAATGCAATACAAGTAAAAGATTTTGGCAACTGTTAATACTGTATTAAAGATGCAAATAATTTTTGACTCAAATCTTTCACAATCCAAATGATTCATGCCTTGTATTTTTATACTGTGAATTATTGTAATGTGATGTGAATCAGTACTGATGTGAATCTTTTATAGTAGGAATCAAATGTGATGCGAATCATTCGTGACATGAATCTTTCATGACATTATCATTTGTGTGAGATATCTTCCGGATGTGATTCTATGGTGACTTTTAATATTTGTAATGGGAATAATATTGCACTTTTATCAGTCAAGTATTCCTGATTTAAATCATTCGTGATGTTTGTGATTGGCAAAAACAAATAAACTGTGAAGTGAATTTTTTTTTATCAGTTTCATTTGATCAACGAGACCTTAGTGAGATCCCATGGAAGATGTGAGATGACAGTAACATATTTTTGTGTCTTTTGTGCAGCTTTCCATGCATCTCCAAACGTATACAAACGGAAGAACAAAGAGATCAGAATGGAGACGGAGCCGTGCGGACTGGACTGCTTTCTCCTGCAGGTCAAATTGACTAGTACTTTCACTTTTACTAGTACATGTTATTCCCTCGTCACATCTTTCTTTCGTCACAGAAAGGGGCGAAAGAGTTTGCCGATCAAAACATGCTGAGGTCTCAAAGGTCTCGTCGCCGGCGCAGACAGCCCCGGCCCGCCAGCTCCAGTGGTCCCGTCCCATCAGGCTCGGGAGAAGAAGGGAAAGAAGGAGACAGCGATCACGAGACCACCAGCTCTTCAGGTTTACACCCACCTGCCACCTTAAATCTCTCAATCCGAAAGCCCAACTACGGGTTTTATTACATCCCAAGAGAGATGAATCACAGTTTACTATTTTGTGTTTGTCTGTCAGAGGAAAACTCTCGCTGTCCCAGTCCGACCAAAGTGAGGCCGGTGGAGGAAGAAGCTGCGGAGGCCGAGTCGCTCTGTCAGTGGAGCGGAGCAGAAGAGTCTCTCTTCAGGGTTCTACACGGCACATATTACAACAACTTCTGCTCCATCGCACGTCTCATCAGCACCAAGACTTGCCGAGAGGTGCAGAACACCAGACTTTTGTGGCTTGAACTTCTCATTTTGATGCTGATGCGCTAATTGTCTAAATGATGCATTATTAAATTTAGACTTCCTGCTAATGTAGATATCAAACATGGTGGCACATTTCTGCCCTAGAGAAACAAGTTTACAGTGACTTTGATCATTTCTTTTTGATTTAAGNTTTTTTTTACTGTTCGGAAGAAAAAAATGTGTGTGTGTGTGTCTGTGTTTTTATGTACAAGTTCTTGAAGTCTTCATGGGGTAACGTAACCAGTCCTCATGTTTTGCTCGTTCTTTACATCAGGTTTACCAGTTTGCAGTGAAAGAAATGCTGATTCACCGTGTTCCTCTGGAAGATGGAGGGATCTCACCCCAGAAGAAGAAACGCAAGCACAGGCAAGATGCTCACAAAACCGTCTGTCACTCAAATTTTGGCTTTATTATTCACAAGTAATAAAACTTGAACTCTAAATCATTTTTACTCGTCTTTTTCGGTAGATTATGGGCAAAGATACAGCTGAAGAAAGGTAAGGCTGCGTATGTCACCAATAACATGCATGAGGGAGTTTTGTCTGAGTTTGCTAAGTTATGTACGTTGACTTTACTCTGTTTTTTTTTCATAGACAATTCATCCAATCACGTTTACAATTTCCAGCCATGTGACCACCCTGAGCACCCATGTGACAGCTCGTGTCCATGCGTGATGACGCAAAACTTCTGTGAGAAATTCTGCCAGTGTGATCGTGAGTGTGAGTTCTACACGCCATCACAATATCCCCTTTAAACACTGTGTATATACATATAATACCATATTATGTTAGATGTGTTGTCTAAATAAATGTTTATTTACTGTCAGTTAATGTCTGGTCCAATATGTTTGTCTATATCACTCTTTTTGCAATGAACAAGGCATAAGTTTCTTTGCAAAAAGTAAAAATCTGTGAGTTATTAAAAGCCGAGATATTGCCCAGAAGTATTTAGGGGTTAAACAGAGAACAAGATTTAACCATGCTGTTAGAAACTTTATTTTCATTTAAAAAACATTTTACTACTACAATTTATCTAATGTTGACTATGGTTGACGTAAAAATGTGCTTTGACGTTATGTGCTATGAAGATAATAGCTAATCATTACAATCGTTGTGTATCATTTTGATTACAATCGTTCGATTACAGATTACATATCACTTTATCCTTATTTCAGTTTGCGGTACCAATGAAAAAGCATGATTACAAATGGATTACCTGTAGTCAGATTACTTGTACTTTATATGATTACATGCATTGACCTTGCAAATAATTACAATACTGTATATAGCTTTTATTTAGACTTTCAGTTTCACATTTCCTTCTCTCAGTTCAACGTGTTGTGTAAAGATGAAACACCTTGACTTAATTGGATTACGTGTAATCAGATTACTTGTAGTGAGACTACAACAAATTTGATTACATATTTGTACACATATTTATACTAATACTGTTTTTTGCATGAATACATGAAAGTTGGACAGAACACAACTACAGATTACAGGTCATTTGAATAAATTATTAATTTATGTATGTTTTTGTCTTAGGTCAGAACCGTTTTCCTGGCTGCCGCTGTAAGACTCAATGTAACACCAAGCAGTGTCCTTGTTATCTTGCTGTGCGCGAGTGTGACCCTGACCTCTGCATGACCTGTGGAGCCACTGACCACTGGGACAGCAAACAGGTGTCTTGCAAGAACTGCAGCATCCAGCGAGGACTCAAAAAGGTTCGACTAGTGATGCACCAGCACTTTCAAATCCTAATATTGAAGCTCCCGACCATAAACCTGTGTTCTAGCACCTCCTCCTGGCTCCATCTGATGTGGCAGGATGGGGGACATTTATCAAGGAGCCAGTGCAGAAGAACGAGTTTATCTCGGAATACTGTGGAGAGGTTTGTGGGAAAACACACGAGATGCTTTCATGAAAGACCATTGATGATGATCTGATGTGTTGTGCGTAGCTTATTTCCCAGGACGAGGCCGACAGGAGGGGTCGAATCTATGACAAGTACATGTCCAGCTTCCTGTTCAACCTCAACAATGGTAGGAAGTTTCCATCAAGCCTTCTAGGTCTCTCTTTGACGTTCTCCCTGCTTTATCGACTCTCAGACTTTGTGGTGGATGCCACTCGGAAAGGGAATAAAATCCGCTTTGCCAACCATTCTGTAAACCCGAATTGTTATGCAAAAGGTAAACGCTTTAACNAGTACATGTCCAGCTTCCTGTTCAACCTCAACAATGGTAGGAAGTTTCCATCAAGCCTTCTAGGTCTCTCTTTGACGTTCTCCCTGCTTTATCGACTCTCAGACTTTGTGGTGGATGCCACTCGGAAAGGGAATAAAATCCGCTTTGCCAACCATTCTGTAAACCCGAATTGTTATGCAAAAGGTAACCGCTTTAACACAACACTTTATATACACAACACAGTGTTTGACTCGTGAATCTTTGCAGTCGTCATGGTAAACGGAGACCACCGCATCGGAATCTTCGCTAAGAGGTCCATACAGCGTGGAGAGGAACTGTTTTTTGATTACAGGTTGGTCTTCTTAATGTGTTGAGTTGATTTGGGAACGTCATGTAACTTTCAACGACTTGTTTTCCAGGTACAGTCAAGCCGATGCACTGAAGTACGTGGGCATCGAGAGAGAAATGGACGTTGCATGAACCAACCACTTCTTGCGTCTCCCAGCAGACCTCAAGGTCAGGGAGTCACGGATCTGTGCTTTCACTGGATTGTCTGTTTTGTGTCTGTTTTACTAGTTATGGTTGCAACAAAACTAATAGTAAAGTTCACAATGTCACGTGTGGCCATAGAGACAGGAACCAGCAAACAACACTGATCTTCGTTTTAGGTATTTTTTCAGTTCGGCTGTGGGACGTCTGTAAGTTTGCCCACTTTGGTCCAGAACAAACCGTTTTTTAAAATTGTAATCAACACTGGTTACAATGAATCACTTGTTTATTGAAAAGAAAGTAAATGTATATTTTTGTCACTACGATGTGACGTGACAGAAGAACGACCTCATGTGATTTTCTTTGCCACTTTTGTGCATTTTTCCAACAAATTAATCGTTTTCATACACGTTTAGTTTCGCTTCATCATATATGAAGAACGCCAATCACTACCCTAGACGACAACTCCACCACGGAAGCTTGTTTAGTGAGAGAGCGCAGTCATTTTTGCCTATGCTTAGCTGTGTTTGCACTCACACCTCAAGCGAAGTGTGTAAGAGTTGATGTGGGACCGACCTAGTTGTTCTAGTTGTGTATTCACATTTGCACAGAAGATCCGGACCAAAGTGGACTGTTCTTTTGAAGCAAACTGAACAGTTGTACAAACAGCCTGTTTTTTTTATCTTTGGTGGACAAACTCTGTAATTCCGACAGAATTCCGACGGAAACAATATACATTGTGCACGCAGCTTAAATCAGTGTTTTTGTCAGAATAGTGTGTGCGCGCAAAGCAAGCAATATCTCATTATGTTTGAAGGAAATATCTATCTATCTATCTATCTATCTATCTATCTATCTATCTATCTATCTATCTATCTATCTATCTATCTATCTATCTATCTATCTATCTATCTATCTATCTATCTCTGCATCTGTGTTACTTCAGCTAAGGCTGTTTGTTGTATTGCTGGCTCAGAGATTAGCATTCTAGCTAATTTAGCACTAAGGCAGTTAATATTCTCTACCTAAATTGTAAAAGGTCAAAATATGGTTAATGTTCTGTAAACATAAAACGTAACCATGAACCGACAGACTGAATGTGAAGTTTAAGCTAAAGGAAAACATTGCTTAGCGGTTTGTTTTCTTAAATGGTGTACGTACTGTACAAAAGATTTGTTTAACCAGTGCATCTGCATCATTTTATGTAAAATAAAGAACTAAAACAAGCTTTTCTAGGGAAACAGTTCTTTGCAACAACTTCATTTAGCAGCAAAATGCTATTTTTCAAGGTTTTAAAAGAAATTTCTTTCTAGATTTAATATGTCATAAATTTGGATTTTTGAAACCCATGCACTCAATTACAAAACTAGATTCAAAACGAAAAATTAACCAGCCCAAGATTAACAAATTGACATCTGTTTGCATTTCAGATTGATCTAATCATTTGGTGTGTGTGTGTGTGTGTGTGTGTGTGTGTGNAGCAAACAACACTGATCTTCGTTTTAGGTATTTTTTCAGTTCGGCTGTGGGACGTCTGTAAGTTTGCCCACTTTGGTCCAGAACAAACCGTTTTTTAAAATTGTAATCAACACTGGTTACAATGAATCACTTGTTTATTGAAAAGAAAGTAAATGTATATTTTTGTCACTACGATGTGACGTGACAGAAGAACGACCTCATGTGATTTTCTTTGCCACTTTTGTGCATTTTTCCAACAAATTAATCGTTTTCATACACGTTTAGTTTCGCTTCATCATATATGAAGAACGCCAATCACTACCCTAGACGACAACTCCACCACGGAAGCTTGTTTAGTGAGAGAGCGCAGTCATTTTTGCCTGTGCTTAGCTGTGTTTGCACTCACACCTCAAGCGAAGTGTGTAAGAGTTGATGTGGGACCGACCTAGTTGTTCTAGTTGTGTATTCACATTTGCACAGAAGATCCGGACCAAAGTGGACTGTTCTTTTGAAGCAAACTGAACAGTTGTACAAACAGCCTGTTTTTTTTATCTTTGGTGGACAAACTCTGTAATTCCGACAGAATTCCGTCAGAAACAATATACATTGTGCACGCAGCTTAAATCAGTGTTTTTGTCAGAATAGTGTGTGCGCGCAAAGCAAGCAATATCTCATTATGTTTGAAGGAAATAATTATCTATCTATCTATCTATCTATCTATCTATCTATCTATCTATCTATCT
>SOMO01000035.1:264764-282777 GCA_028128575.1 Paedocypris carbunculus | reverse complement strand
TAGAATTCTTTCGTTCCTACCAATAATACATGCATTTTAGTTTTCATAAGACATTAAATGTTTTTTTGTGTTTCTTATGTGTGTGTGTAGATCTGAGAAATGCTCCTTACAGACGAGCGGACGGACGAAGAGCAGCACCACGACAGGACAACTGAGTGTCACATCGGAATATTATTTCTCAGGGATCACTTCTAATCCAGTGAAATACTGTAAAACAACAGAAAATTACAGCAACACCCAGAAACGGCACACTAAAACCTCAGTCATGTATCCTCACTGTGACACTAGTCATGTGATGAACACCACGGCTGACCAGCCAATCAGATTGTTTCTGAACACAATCACCGATCAGAGTATATAACCGCTGCCGCACTGTGTAGTTAATCTACAAAGTATTTCTTCAAAACTCAAGAAAAGATGTGAATTGAGTGGAGGAGCTGAACCAATTAAGAACCCAAAAATACAAACTATTTTCTAAACTGATAAAAAAAAACAATGACACTGGAGTTACTCTAAAGTGGAGCTGAGATTGAGCCATAAAAAAGAATAAATGCTTATATTGCGTAATGTGGGATCATACAATTATACATGTTACATCACCTTATACTGTACAGAAAACACATTCTCAGTTTGTTTGTAAATAAATGTTTTGCTTTTATTTCAATTTTTTTTACTGATGGTTCTGATTCTGAAGTGTTAGCAATCCTGGCTTAATTTCACTTAAAACAGCAAATAAATCTGTACACATGCCATATATTATCATGTAACCATCTCTTTTTCTGTGCTGATGGGGACTTCAATTTTGAAATGTGTTCTGTAAAGCACACCCTTATTTTTTGCCCAATCATTAGTTTACTCTTCTCACCTGTGTAATTCATAAGCTTATGAAAGTCTGTGAAAAGTCTGTTATCCTATGAAAGTCTGTGAAATAGTTTTATTTCGATTCAAAGCTACACATGTTTTTGTAAGCTAGTTTTGTTTTTTCCCTCTTCGTGGCATTATTATTTTAGAGGNATTATGTACAAAAGTTCTCTGATGTTTTCTCACCAAAAAAAAAAAGAAAACCACATTTCTCACAAAGTTATCATGGCATCCACACTAATAAACGCTTGTTTTCTTCTATAGGTGTCTTATTTGTATATAGAGCTATTCGTACTTTGTATAATCCTCTACACTAGAGATGGAGGGTCACAGCATTTAGGGAAAGGGCTTGTGTTGATGGTCTGAGCCGAGATGAATCTGCTCGTCCACTCGAGAAAAGAATAAAACACACCCAGTGCCGATCAAGTCCGGTTACCACAACACCACGGGTTACAGTAAGACTGGACATGCCTGCGCCACAGATATCAGACAGATAAACAAGAGAGTTCCTACAGCAACCTTGTTTCAGTCAACTCACTATTCTCTTTTTTTTTTTTTTTTTAAAGAAACATGTAGATTTGATTTTTAAAATCATCTTCACCGTGCGATTGCTTTTAGAATATACATGCATTGCTATAATTATTTTTAAAAAATTTATTATATATACCTCACACCTCCGTTTAAATAAAACCTTTCTCTGGACATAATTTGTAGGACTATGGTATTTATGTTTTTATTTACATATAGTATTTCATTTTATTTTTTAGCTCTGTAGGACTTTACTGCTACGTATTTTATTCTCTCAATTCAGTAATATCCAGGTAGAAAAACCTCCGGTAAAATTATCCACATAAAGGCATTCTGAATATTTTTTTATGGTTTCTTCATAGATCGTTTAAGTAATAATGTGCTTTCTCAAAATGCCCGCTCAATGCACTTTTAAAGCAGACATGAAACATCCAGCTTCTTCTGTGTACCGCTTTATACTCTTATAGGGAGAAAAACACAAAGGTACCAACATGCACCCAAAAATCAGCATGGACGTTTGCTTTTGGCTGTTTGGCAAAATCACGTCATCATTTGCAATGCATGTTGCAGTACTGCTTCTCTCCACTAGAGAGCAGACTGATGAAGTGCCTTTGCATTTACTGCAGCTCTTAAAACTTCAATAAAAAACAAACAAACAGGTAAAGGTTACATTCTCAGGTCACAGTAGATTAGATATTACTAAACACAATTTGTCATGTTAGTGGTGAGTAGATTTCACACCAACCATCTTATCAATCCAGCTCTCTCCAAATAAACTGGATGACGGCCATTTTCCCCATTCACCCGAAACGAAAAACTAACACGACTCTAGAATCAAACGGAATTATGCAGCTATACATCGAACTGTGCTGTACAGAGCAATAGTGTCAACTCAATATACAAAACACGTCTCTTGTGCATAAATAACTGTCAGTATACTTTATTTCCTTACAAAAGAAAAGTATATACAAATGAATCTCTCAATATAAAATCGAGCAACAGAAATCTACAAAAGCAAAAAAATTGGAATCTACCGCAGAGTGAAAAATAAAAGACTTTGCCAGCAAAACGACTTTGCTCATGTGTTAGCACTTAGCCGTTTTAGCATTATCCGAAAATAGAGTTTTGTTTGCGAAAAGGTTTAACCACCTTGGTGAAAACATGAAACGGAACTGATTTGAGAGAAACGCCAGCCAGGAGGGAAACGCTTTCATCGTTTAAACCCGCTCAGCGGCGCATGAAATGCTAAATTCCTCTCATCTTTAGTTTTCAAACAGGCCTTCAGCAACAGAGTTTCTCATCAACTCTCCATCTAAACCACTAGAACAAAAGTCTGCAAAGAGAGATGTGAAAGAGTCAGCAAGAATCCGAACAATCATTCCACTACTCTGGATTTCGACAGCTAAAACAACAAAACTCTGAATTTAGTTGCTGATTTGGCTCCACCCACCCACTAAAAAAAAAGCGTCACTTTTTCATACGCACATTCAGGTGGCCAGAAAACAATTCTCTTATAGGTTTCTCATCTTAAATTTTTAGACTCATTAAAATACGTGACACTTCAACCGAGGGAATAAACAAAGCTTCACTGCAGCGCGGAAGTGTCGTCAGCCCTGAAATGCAAAAAGTGCCATTGACAAAACATATTCCAGGATGGGCTTGTGGAATGTGCTAGTAGCTGCTGGCACTGGTGCCACAGAGACGCGGGAGGGTTTGATTGGCTCATTTGGGCTGGAACGCTGAGCTCCACAGATGTCCTCACGTCTGCTGGAATCACCCTCAGTCTTCTAGCTTGTACAACCTCTACATGCTGAACCAGCCATCTGCTTGTGCATTGGACATTTCAAGTCCTGTTCTCATTCTGGGCCTATTTTGTGCCAAACCGTGATTGTCGAATTCCATTGTATCTCATTAAAACGCATTTCTGAAGTGTTCGAGTGGTTTTGGAGAACCTGTTGTGCTTTTTGATCAGCAACCAGGATGTTTCCCAAAATAGCTTTTGGCTGTTATGATTAGCGTTCACACATTTTCATAATTGAGCAAAACGTGGGCAATCACGACCGTTATCATCCAATTTTATATTAGCGATGGCAATCTGTCCTAAGACCGTATGTAAATCCTTCCACTCAGACGTGTGAAGTAAACAGTGAGCATCCTTCATTGTGATCTTAGCACCAATCCGCCATTCACATGAACTTTTACAACCATTCTTTTCATTTTTTTTGTTGATACAGATAATAATAATAATTTCTGAACAAACACCACTACTACAGTACTGACTTTTCGATTATTGCAACTCTACTTGGTTTCTCATAGTCTTGATGGACATCTACTGATCTCCAGCATGTGAGATTTGGCAAAGGAATGTGGTTTGGGAGACCCTCGGCAGACCTCCGGTGGGTGGACGCAGGCTGGTGGTGTGTCCAAGCCCATCTGCTGGCTCTCCGTAAGCAGAACTGGCAGGAGTGGAGAGCGAGTCGGGATTTGAATCTGCTCAGAGACTGGGCGATGATGTAACGCCTCACGGTAAACGAGCATCACGCATCCATGCGACATGCCAGATTGTCCTTCTCTGTGCTGGACAGACCGGGATGAAAACAACGACACTGAAACCCAAACGTCTATCTTTTGTTTTAGAACTCAACTGTGTTTTGATCTTCCAGAGTTTCTCTACTCCTTGTCACCAAGAGAGACGGTCTTGCTTGGCTCCAGACTGTGAGCAGTAGAGGTTGACAGGGCGAGTGAGGACAAACTCCGAGAGCTGAGGGGCGAGGTCGGAGAGGAAGTAGGAGAGGTGGGTGAGGAAGGAGAGCGGCCATTGGAGAAAGAAAGAGGAAGTGTGGAGCTGTTGAAGTTCTGCTCTCGGAACAAGCGGTGCTGTCTCAATGAGGAGGACAGGAGCAAGGCCTCGGCCGACAGACTGGACGCAGAGATGCTGGCCAGCAGGGCTTTGGCCTGGTTGGAAGAGGCCGTCAGGGAGGATAGAACTCCGTCCTGAGGATACTTCCGCAACCTGGAGGGAAGCTGGCCGGAGAAGCTCGCAGCTCTGGTGCTAGTGAGAAGAGACTCTGTTGCTCTGGCTCTACTGGTGGTCAGACTGAGAGCCTTCAGGCCACACATGAAGGACAGAGAATAGAAGAAAAGCGTAAAAAAAGACAGCTGTGGATGGTTTGGGTTTGTCTTCTGCATTGGATCTTCTCCCAACACTCTTTCTCAATAACTCAAACCTAAAGAATAAACCAGGCACTGGGGAGTTAATAACTACATGGTGTTTGGGATAAAGGTTTGGTGCTGATCGAGGGGAATGCTGATGACAGTTGGAGGAAGAAGTGAACAGGCCTTGGTCGGGAGGGTTATTGGTCACTCACTGGTGCTCACTGGGGTCAGGCAGGAAGGGTCCAGGGGGATCAGAGGTGCATCGGACCGATGGCAGGTGACACGCAGGCGGGAAACAGTGAAGGAATGAATGATGGGAGAGAAGGGAGGGAGAATGAGAACAAAAAAAAAAGAGAACGTTATTCAGGCTCATTTGAGGTCATCTTGATACACAATCTCAAGAGTTCTTCACACGATACATTGATTCTATTAATAACAGTTGGGTTGTTATAAGTAACTGACCATTGCAGAATGTATTCTTATGGAATGTGAGCACATACAGTCTGCAGTGACAATCTAACATGATGTGTGAGGAAAAGTGCTTTACCCAAAACTGGAATCGGCTGAAAAGGTTGGACAGTTAAGATGGAGTGAAGAGATAGTGAGAGTGGAGAAGGAGAGAAATGGGGTGAAGTGTCTGTAGAGTCTCAGAGAGAGTGGAGAGAAGTTCTTTCCACATGAAGTGCCAATTATTCCACCCTGATAGAGCAGAAAAACACTCTCCATCTCTCTCTCTCTCTTTCTCCGTCGCTCTCTCTATCTATCCAGTGTCTTTTCATTTTAACCTTTTCCCTCGCTTTTTTCCCCTACTCTTTTAGAAACCTGCTGGTCCATGTCTTTTACACACAGCCTTCTCAAAAATTCCCAAAAGATGAGCAGTTGAGTTCAAACTAAAATTCGAATTTTGATTAAAAACTACAGTTTTTATAGAAAAGAATGATTACAGTACTAAAGTTTAAAAAAATTTCTTTTCTGTTAAACACAGAAGCCTTTTCCTTTTCGTCATTTTCTTTTCTGAACTGTTCTTAGAGCTCTGTTCCCTCTTTTATATTGCTTGGGTTTTTGAGTTCACACTTCTTCAGCCTCTTTCTCCTGAGACTCACCTGCATCGGGTTTCTTTGTTCTGGTTGGGAATGTCTAATGCATTTCAGTCTCAAATGTTCTGTGATTGACACACCAATTCACCACTGAAGTCCCTGCTGGAAAGTTCCAGTGACTGGCTCACACACTTTTTTCAAACTCTGAATATTTTCATTAAAGCTAAAATGCTTTATGCCAATGCTTAATACACAATGCCAATGTAAATATTTAAATGATGTAAATGAATTAAATAGAGCTATGCAGAGCCTTGGTTTAAATCAGTTTAAAAGACAAACCAATATAACTTGAATAATTATATTGTACCTATATATAATACACTATACTGTACTTATTTTACATTTTTCTGCAGCTTACACTACACTACACCTGATTTACACTATACTGCACAATATGTACACTACACTGCACATTATTTACACTGTACACCCTCTTGTTTACATAATACTGCTCCTTATTTACACTATATTATAGATTATTTACAATATAATGCACCTTATTTTCACTATACTATTTGTTAATTACACTATACTGCACATTATTTACACTATATGGCACCTTATTTACACTACCCTGCACATAATTTACACGGCACCTTTTTTTTTTACTGATAAATTATTATACAATCAATTATCAGTATACAAATCACGTGTATCAGTATCATTTATACTGGTATTTAATTTACGTAAGCTATGATTTATATACAGCAAATTGTTCTTTTTATTCCCTTGTCTATACTGTTTATATCCAAACTGTGTATTGACTATTGTTTCGCCCTTAAAGATTGTGGTAGTTATTACCTAGTATTAGTACTGTGATAATAAAGAATTTGGAATGCTGTGCAGTAAATTGATAGGATTAGTTTTTACACAGAGCGAACAAAGAACAAGTTGCAACGAGCTTTTAAAATAATTGTGAGGGAACATTCAGAATTTTCAAATGCTCAGAATCAGAGTAGGGGTTAAAGGTCAGTATGACGTGATGGCTACGTTTATCGATCTTATTTTAATATCATAAATTTAAATATCATAAAACCAGACAAATCTCCCGGGACAGGAAGTGGGGTCATACCGTACCTGCTGCTGAGCCTGACTCTTGATGAAGTCGTCCCTCTGTTTGCTGATTTTTCCCTTTTCTGATGCGTTCTGCTGCAGGTGCTTGAGACGAGACAGCGCCTTTCCACCCACGTTCTGACATGAAACAAAGCGCAAGAACAGACAGATCAAACATCCGATTTGTAATATTTCCTTTCCCACTTCCACCCGTTTATCGGTCAACACAGGCAGTGAGAGTGCTGGAAGGAGACAGGATGTGCTCGTGGGAATGTGCGCTTCACAAAAGGTTCGCAAGCAACTCGCAGTAATTCTTTCTTTTTCTGTAAATCATTGAATCCGTGATCATAAATCATTCAAGCTTTTGCGCTGCTCCTTCCGCCTGCTTTAAAACTAAGGCTAAATTCACCAACGGTCATGACTGGAACTTGTTTTTACAAAACCAACGTATATGAATTGTTTAAAGTTCAACCTTTCTAAAGTCTATTTGATGGATTAGTGCATCACTGATGTTTCTTCAGGTTGTAATCAGGTGGACCGGTGAGTTTGCTTGTCCCAGCATTCATGTGGTGAAAACAACACAGCAATCTGAAGCGATGATGCAGTGTTGGCTTGCTCACAAATGTGCCGGCTCAGTGGAAAACACAAACGACGGCGTTCTAATATTTCCCGTCTGTCAGGGAGCGAGATCAGCTTCTTCTCAGAGGAGCTTAACAACAGGCACAATGAGGATAAGAGACAAATGGAAGTGGAAATGCGCCAGCCAGACGAGCTAATGACACATTTCTTACAACTTTATCTTCTTATGACACTAAGTCAATTGCTTTGAGTCGGTAATTTTGACTCATTTGAACACAACTCCATTTCTTTATGGTAATTGTTTCTGTATTTCTGTAAAAGTCCACACGAAGGCATTATGACATGTTTCTACTTGTTTCAAGGTAAATTCAAATTGAATATGAAAATTAGCTTTCAAACGGAATGATTATTACATGGGTTCAGGCAAATAATTGATAAAAGGTAAAGGGTGAGTCACAAATATAATCAGTAAATTGTGTTATATATATACAAATAAATACATGTGATAAGTTTTAGTAAATAGTTTTGCGGAAAATGTAAGAAAATCACAGTAAACATGTTTATCATGTGAACCTAAATATTTTGAATTAATTACAGTGTAAGAGGGAATAAACATAGCGAATCCATCATAATTTTGCATATACTGTAAAAATGCAATATGTAATAATAAAATAAATCCGTAATAAACACATCTAACTAACTGATGTCCTTCAAGTACTTCTGTACATTTACTTTAGTAAGACGTATTAATGATTTTTTTTTATTTAGTAACATTTGATCTGTATTTTTACTCAATTATTTCCCAACGTCTTTTCAGAACAAACCATTGCATTTTAAAGATCATAAAGCAGAAAGAAGGAACGGTAGAACTTAATTAGAGCAAGAAACAAGCCTTCACAGAATACAAACTTCACAAACGCTAGAAAAAAGCAAGTGGGGAAAATGGAAACAGATCTACAGTGTTTGAGACCCAACAGAGCTGCCACCAGAGTGGAAGAGAAACCCTGCAGAAGATCAAGATGGAACGGACAGAAAGACGAAAGCTGAGGAACAGACTGAATGCTAAGATCAACCTTGGCTGCGGATGTAGTGATGCTGGATGGTTTGGGTGGGACAGAAGGTCTGTTCACGTTCTTCTCCTCTGAACCATGAGTCCGGTGAGAGGAAGAGCTGCTGGATCTCTTGATGGTAGAGGAACTCTGTGATTGTTCAGCAGTGGGTTGAGCAACGGAGATGTTCTCCGCATGAGATTCAACGCTGAACTCCATCAGGCTGAGCTCCAGCTCACGAATGGTTTCCTCCAGACTGTCCAAGCGCCGATATGTGCTGACACAGACGTCTTCCTTTTCCTTTCCAACTCCTTGAGTTCGTATCAAATCAACTTGATGCGTCTTAATGTTGGCGGACAATGGTGTGTCGGACTTCCCTGTGGGTCTCCTCTGATCTCTCACAGGCTGGTCTGAAGGATCTGTGGTGGCCTCCACTGGCTGTTTAATTGGTGTCTCTATTGTTAAAGGAACACTGGATGGAGAGACCTTCTGAGTGGGACTTTGGAGCTTCCACACTGCTGCATCCAACACTTGCACCCTAGAGGCGTTCTGGCTGGATTTCAAGTCTTGTTTCCATAGTGACAGACAGGGAGTCCTTACAATATGGCTGAAGTAACTGACTCTGACTTCTCCGCCTGTGTCGGTGTTTTTTATCATCTGGGCACTGTCGGAGTTTTGATGCACTGCGGTAGACATGTTCTCCGCAGTGTCCTCAGAAGGAGATGTGGAGAGTGAGCTGCATTCAGTCAAGACTATCTGGGGGATCGATCCACACTGCGTCTGGAATTTAAAGTTATTTGTAAAGTTAATATCCAGCTTTCATGAACGTCTGAGTCTAGCCTTGTCAAACATGCTGGTGGCCACTGAACGTAACGGCAGTTTATTTTGACTGAGGATGAAAACCACATGATGCCAGCTGTTGCTGATGCTGTGAAACAAATATAGTTGCAAAATTGCACAAATGCAAACCAAACACATGTGTTCTTGTTTACCCATAAGGCAAATGGGGTAAAAACCTTTTCGATTTCCTCACCTGCACTGATGAAGTGAAATTCTAGCCAAAGGATCACCAAATCCGACAAATATAAATATAACTTGATTCTTTGTGATTGTATTTTATTGTTTTCTTGTAAACATTGAAATGATTTTACTTAAATTGTATAATTAATTTTAAATGACCATTTAGATTTCATGTAGGGTCACATGACTCAAAACACAAATACAAACATTATAAAAGACGGTTTGTTGCAACAAATATTTGTAAAATGCATTGTTACATTTAGTTCTGCTCTGTTCCCGCAAGTCGACCTGTAATTTGAGGTTAAGTGCATGAGAAACGTCTCCATAACTGACAATAACTGGTGAGCAAGGATCACATGCAGTGGAAGCATGGCGGAGAAAATTCTAAGCAATTCTGAATACTGAAAATTCTTTATATAGAATTTCAAGATGTCCACAACTTAAGCCTAAACACACTCACACAAAGCAGACATGCACTGGCAGATACTGGGGAGTATTTCTATTCATTGTGCTTGTAAACGTAAGTTCGGACTGAAGTATTGGTGAAATTGGGAAGTGCGCAGTTTCTTTCTCTTCATGTCTAAAGTGTTTCAGACACACATTGGGAATCTCTGGGAATATCTTGCAAGTGCATGTGTAGTTTGTGGATCTGTCCACACGAGGCAGCAGCAACGGATATTACCTGTCCAGTAGTGGGCACATGGGGCAAGAGCTGCAAACTAGAAGGAGGAGGACATTTCCTGGGAGAAGGACGAGGGGGAGTCAAGCATCGCTCAAAGAGCTGAGCGGTCAGGGAGGTTAAAGGGAATAAATGGAAAGACATGGAACACACAATTTCAGTTTTAGTTCCATTCCAGGTCTCTTATGAGAGACAAAACAGCAGCAAATAGAAGCCAAACATTATTACTTATAAAATTTGTAATATTTATTACAAATTTGTAATACTTAAAAAATACAAAATTGAAGCCACACACATTATTACTTATCCATCCATCCATCCATCCATCCATCCANCTATCCATACATCCAAATAACTCCATTCATCCATCCATCCCTCCAACCACCCATCCATACGTCCCACTATAACAACCACCCACCTACTCACCCATCCATCCATCAATCCATCCATCCCTTATGCATTTACCAAAATCGGTATGAAAGGAGCATTACAACATTCCACCACTATTAACACAAAAAAATATGACGCAAAAAACCAATGGATAAATTCCAGTGCGATATCAAACACCTACTCTAGCGAGTGAAAAAGAAAGCACTGTAAGCGGACCCCCAGTTCCAAGACAAAGCTCATCAGGATTGCCAGAGATTTCAACATGGTGTCATCACAGCCATCTCCACAGGTCTCCACAGTGTAACCAACAACAGTGTGTAGAGGAACGGATGACAGGAGACATCTGCTTGCTCACCCTGCCGTCCGATCAACCAAGAAAAGAAAGTCTGTCTGTTTGTTAATGAAGCGGTTTGAATAGAAACCAGTGTTTCTGCCCTGCAGCAGGTCAAGCAGCCCGGAAATCAAAACCTGCACAGTTCACGTGTCACGAAAGACCTTGATGTAGTATAACAGGATGCAGTTTAAACAATTAACTGTCACGCTAAGAGCTTGCCACTACTCAGTCTACACACCTGAGTCCCTTTATACTTTTAACACTTGGACACTTTATAACTTATTTTTATGGTCACTTTATCTTGCTGGATCTATCTATCTATCTATCTATCTATCTATCTATCTATCTATCTATCTATCTATCTATCTATCTATCTATCTATCTGTCTATCTGTCTATCTGTCTGTCTGTCTGTCTGTCTGTCTGTCTGTCTGTCTGTCTGTCTGTCTGTCTGTCTATCTGTCTATCTGTCTATCTATCTATCTATCTATCTATCTATCTATCTTTCTATCCATCCATCCATCCATCCACCATTACTCCATCTGTTGGTCCAATGATCTGTATATCACTGAAATCATCCAACTCTTACTCTGTTGGTTTTCTATCTCATTAACTATCTGTTTGCCCGTCTTCAATCTTTTTATTTACCTGTCCGTTTACCCATCCATCACTCCACCCATCCACCTCTCTCTCTTGTAATCTGTCATTTAAGCTTAAGTAGTGAGTCATGGAGCTGTAGATCTTCTTTCTGTTAATGGGTGTTTAATGAAAGGGTAAATCAACCACCCGGTGGAATTGAGTGTGGAAAGTCAACGTTTCTGCAGCGAGGGTGCGCACCCGGCACATCTGGCGCCCGTGGCATATGGGCATTAATCACAAACATTAACACTTCTGCTGTTATTGCACAGGTGGTCTTTTGTCACTCCTCAGGTAATAGAAGCGCTCACCTCTAGTTCGGCAACCAGCTTCTCTTCATCCGCTTCCTCTTTCTCACCTCCAGCGATGGTCGGAGGAGTGGAGGCCGGTCGGGGGGCTTCAGATATACTCCTACGCAACTTCACGTGTGGTTTCTGAGGTTCACTTTCTTCTGATTCTGACTTCTGCTTACACATTTAGACACAGTACATTATGCAATTTGCATACACACACAGAAAATGCACAACAAAGTGGACCGTTTATGAAAACTAAATTACCAGATAGACCATCTAAAGACCATCTAAACCTTCCGAGGCATCATTCAAATTCACCTGTGATCCACCAGTGATTTATCACTCGAGTAAATGCTGAGATGATAAAGAAAATGTCAAGCATGACTAACACACCCACAAACAGAGACGGGTTTTATGAGCTGACCCTGCGCGCAAATAAAAGTGATGTACTGTGGCCCCGAATCCACTTTCCATGCAGAACCGGCTTGAATGTAATGTTTAGATCTTCCTCCTCAAGTAAACATGTATACACACCAACGGCACTACAATTTATATCTGCACATCTCACCTTTATATTCCTTCCGGGAATGATAGTCTCTCCACTGCGTGTGGTAAGTCCAGGGGAGGATGGGAAGCTACGACGGGGAGGTGGAGGTGGTGGGGATTTTGAGGGCTTCTCAGTTCGGTACCTTGCCACCGTCAGTTCATCCGAGCCTCGGCGGGATCCACCATCTTTACTGGAGAGTTTATGCTGAAGTTTATTAGCTCTGTGTTCGGGTGTGGCATTGCTTGATGGGCTGGGGCTCTGATTTTGGTTTTGATTCTGGTTTTGTGTGGGCTTGATTTGCTTGGCGGCAAAATCCAAATCTGGAATGGCTTTCATGAGCTCAGCCTGAGTCTCCTCCAACAGTCGATTAATGTCCTGAGCACTGTACTGGGTTAGACTGGCCCTTTTCTCTTCCCAGTCCCGCTCTGCTGCCTATTACAGACAAAAATAAATAAATAAATGTAAATCTATGTTTATATTTAAAAACATTGATCGTTACTGTTCACTATATTTCTCACCAGTCTCACTTCCACAGCCGAGGCTTTTTCAGACACTCCCTTTCCTCCTAGCTCATCTAGGACCCGCCCCTTTAAAGAGCCAATCCCATGCAAGTCTTTCTCCCGCTGACCGGTGGAAGGGTTAGAGTGGGAGTGGCTAAGACTGGAGTGAGGGCTCCAATTCGCCAGACTGCTTCCATTGAGACTCAATGGTGGACTGGTAGGGATTTCAAAATCTGTGTTCTTTCTGTACTCCTCCCCACCTCCGAGCTTCGGGTTAGAACATTCCTCGTGATTTTTCCAGACTCCCTCGTTCACCTGCCTGTGAGAGACAAAAGGCATCATTAAAGCGGCGAGCTTGCACCCCTGATTTGACAGGTAAGACATGAGCAAATTCTCCACGTTTTGTGTACCTCCTCATTACAGTGAGCGTATCTGTGATAGATCTGCAGCGCTTCAGCAGAGCGTCGAGTCTGTGAGGTTCTTCTTTTAAGAATTTCACTGCTTCCACTTCCACTCGTAAAACCACACGCATTTTGCTCTGCAGTCCTGGGAACTGATCTGCGGCAGGGAAAGGCATGAAGGACTTTTGTAACTAAACCAAGCAGAAGTTTGTGTGTGTGAAAAGCCAATCTCACTCTTCAGCTCGGTGAGTGTCTCTCCCAGTTTCCTCAGAAGGGAATTTTTCTCCTCCAGGTCCTGCACCGTCACGTGTCGGTGACTGACAGGCGTCTCTTTCTGGATTTCGTCTACCGACTTTTCCAAATCACTGAAGACACAAATGTTCTCTATTAGACAGATCCATGAACTTAACTCTTCATATTCAGTGTTAATGTGGTGTATAGAGGCTGTGGTGTAAAGAGCTTGAGTAAATGGACTTTGTTACTTTACTTAAGTATTCTTTTGGCTACCTTGCTCTTGAGACAATATTGCCATCTGCAGGGTGCTGAAGGTACTGGATGCTAATTGTGAGCTAAATCACGTAAATGTGAATTAGCGGTTGCACTTTATTGCACATTTGAGTTTGACTTTTTGTTCTATTTTATCTATTTTGTTCGGCCATTTTGAATTGCCACATTGATGTGTCACATTTAATTGGTTTCTTTGTTTGCCCATGTATTGGTGTTTTTTGAGCCTAAATTCAGTACAAGTAAAATACTCAAGTTTTTAAAAAATTGGATATTTTACAACTTTTACTCAAGTCTTTTTGGAATTGGTGACATGTAACATGTAATGGACTCTTTACACCTCTGTCAAATGGAACACAAGTTGCGTTTGGTTAAACTAAGACCTGTAGACGTTGAAAGGTTGGGAAGTACTGAATAAAATCACCTCACCACACTGCTGAATCACTGCTTGAATAAGTGTCATAGCAGCAGGGTGTATTAGCACTAACTGACGGAGACACAGTCGCAGTGTTTACACTCAAAATCCAATTTAACCTAGTCAAATAAATCACCCTCCACACACTGATTTGTTACAACAGCGTGCTGTTAATAATTGAATCCCATCAGCTGGCGGTTAGCTATACTTAATAACCCCTATCAATTAAAAGCAACATGAAGGATCTGGCAGTGCGCTGAGGAGGTGGAATCCGCTTTTAATTGAAGCAAAAATCAATGCAACAATGTCCTTGATATCCGAGAGTTGTGGGTCTGCCAGTGCCAACCAGGAGCTAAAAATATATACTCCAATCATGCACTGATTTCTTTATGAATTTCAATATACAGTACATAATCACATAACTTTATTAGCATGGGTATAAATCTTAAATTTGTAGCCAGGCAGATTAAAAGTGCATATCCAAATCTGAAACTGGATTATAATGTTATGTATATTAGAGTTGTAAGTGATCGGGGATTAAAGCGTGATAATCTGTAGAGAGGAGGCGTACTGTAGTTGCTGTATAATCAGCTCCTCTTCGTTAAGGTATTTGAGTCTCTCCTCCTCCACTAGTAGGCGCTGTCTCTGGAGAGGATCCTCCTGCTTCCGCAGAGCGTCAGATAAACGCAGACTCAGCTCCGTCTCGGTTCTCTTCAGCAGGCTGCGTATGGAGTCCAGGTTCTGCAGCTGGACAAACAAACAGAGTAGTGGTACACAACCTTTCATAATAGGCGGCCAAACTTGACTTTGCTGTGAATTTCGAGCCAGGGTGTTTTTGAAAATTAAACACGAACATTAATATCCAGGTTTCACACAAATTTGTTCAAATCAATTTTGGAGAATTTTTTTTCTAAATTTGTACACTAAACAGGCATCTGAATATAAAAATAAAACACTGGATCACATGTTCCACATTCAAAGGCCGGATTTGGCCCGCGGGCCGGATGTTGGACATCACTGTGTTAGAAGAACAAGCAGTGTTAATATAATGTATAAATGTTGCTGAGTCATGTTTCCATAGCGACACATCCAGACTGATGGGAATATTCTGTTCCAGGTTGTTTTGCTTCAGCGTGATTGGCCAATTCTATTCCAGTCGTTCAAACAGAAGGTCAAATGCAACAGCGTATCAAGGAAAGTCATCAATGTCAGACCACTCACATGTGAGAGCACATGTACTGACCTTTCTCTGACCACAAGCAGCTTTCTGGCTGAATGTGAAGGTATAATATTATAGAAACGTCCTTGTTATAAATAGGCCTTTGTGTGGCCAAATCCTCATAAGTCTTAATGCGTCCCGCGTCCTTGCAGTATTGGAGATGGACTGGACAGTTGGTCTACGGAATATTTTCAAGTCCATGGGTCTTTATAAATACGCTTCTGCCTCTTTATTTGGGGTTTGTGTGGCTTTATGTCAAACGCTAGCATCATGTTGTGATCTTTTGCCGACACTGCTCATCTGATAGGCTTTTTTACCAGCTGAGAGCTTGTTAGAAGAAGAACGTGAGATAATGTGTTACTCTACCGTAAGTGTGCAATAAATCCAGTTGATTCGAATGTTGTTATGTAGTAGTTTCTCCTTGAGCTGAATTATTTATAAAGCTCATGCATTATTCAACATATCCATGTCTCCTAGGTAACGCGATGAGGGCATGGGCCACGTCTCCAGCATTGGCACTAATGCAGGTAATGGTCCAACTCAGCATTCCTCTGTTGTCATGACATCAGCGAAATGGCTCTCGACACTAAAATAATTGACACTTATCTCGCTATTATGATTGCATTCTAATGCAGTTCCNTGCGTAAACGTGTAATTTTAAACAACCACTCAATATGGCCAACTGATTAGTATATCATGCTTCCCTAATTGGCTTCTAATTTCTAATCGGAACGGATTTAGTTTCTAGAGTTTCTCAGAATCAGGAGAGTGTAATTGTCCCTGATTTATACCAACAATCACATGACTTGATTTGGTTTCATATGCATTACACAAACAGTAAGTTACCAAATTAGGAAATAATTGATACCAAATTGATACCAAATCCCTTCACGTGTTTCAACTCTCTCTTGATATTCCCAAACTAACTTTCCTAACACGTTCAAATTCAAATGCAGCCAGATTCACCAAGCAAAAATTCACAGCTTCATCACGAGATTCTCTCAGTGTCACTATGCCATCTCAGCTTCGGCCGCATGAACCACATGTACTTGTTGGTTTCTATGGCATCACACATATAAGTTAAGCGACAATAAATGGACAACAATACAGTATTAATAATAAAAATGCAGTATATTCTGACAAATAAGCCAACGACCAAAATCACCACCCCACCGACACACGCTTGTCAACACTCTCTTCTCTCTCACTTATTTTCCCACTATCAGTTGATGATTCCTCACAGGATCAGCATTACTATTGGCTATTTTTTTTTTAATCATTACTGGCATGTTCAGTCCAATCAGCCAAGAAAAGCTGAGGTCACATGATTCCTGCTGAAGTTCTGAGCAGTTGTAAGGCGCTTTTCACAGTTTTAACTGTCTCAAAGCGGACGTGTGAATATGTAAGAGGATTGTTGAATGCTTTTTACTCATTTGATTGTCTAGTTGTTGGTGTTTAAGTAAATGGCTATGATTATCACTAAGACTTTGACAAGACAAAGACAAAACCAAGACCAGTCAGCAAGCACATATGCGACAGTGGCCAGGTAAAAAAAAACTCTCTAACGAGGAAAAAACCCTGGGGAGAACCCGACTCACTGGTGCCAGTCTCCTCTGGCANACACACACACACACACACACACACACACACACACACACACACACACTGATACACAGAAAACCCCCGCAACGGAGAATCCAGCATGAATAACAAAGCTAAACATTATTTCTCCTCCACTTATACTGGCACTGGGGTTTTGGAGTCTCTCCTCAGCAGGTTTTTACACGCGCCTGACACCCATCCTTCTTTGAAGCATTTACACACACTTTGCATGCATTCACAGCCCATCTCAGACGCTTTTAACACTCATCCGACATATCCCCAATAGTTTCTGTGGATGACAGGCGCACAATTGAACAAGATCCACCAGCGTTATCACTCCACCACCTGTCTGATGCTTCCAGCCTTCCTTCAGCTCCACACCTCCTCCTCTTCTCTTCATCATCACACGTTGAGTAACACAAACAGCCCTTTATTCAAACTGCTCAACGTGGCGCTCTCACTCGCACTGTGGCAATCTGACATCTGTCTGTAATAGGAATTTTAACAGTTTACAGAAACATCCATATGCAGTAGACTATCACAGCATCCACCACGTTCAGAAATTCCATTTTTGAAATTCCATTCCACTGCTGTCTCGGGATAGCCAGTCCATATCTGAAAAGCGATGTTTTCATGACAGATATCTTTCTGATTTATGCATGAGATGTTTGCAGAGGTTGTTTCGGCTTTTATCCCAGTTTCCTATGTAACTTATGAAAAATCTGTGGCTATCATAGCAAGGTTTCACCATAAACTCCATGAACATAACTTGTGCTCCAAAACAGATTGGCACAGTTTAACACTTCCCATCACACACGTCTCTGGACATGGTGTACAAACCTGACATAAATACCCGGCGAGGTTGCATGTGCCAAACGCGGTTTAGAAATAAATTAGACCGTGTTATTGAGAACACGAGGACGGCAGATTGGTTCTGCTGTTTCTGCCGTCTGTGTCACCTTCATCTTCACCTCCCTAAATCTTTACCTTGTCAACAAGCACAAGTCTTCTGAGGTTAGTAGGTTAAACATGAATTTATGATGCCACTGTTGTACCTGATTGGGTGAGATTTGAAGTTGCTGTTACACAAACAAATCAGATCTCTTCCATGTTAATCTGGGACTGTCAACAGCCTGGCATGTCAAGACAAT
>SOMO01000035.1:203504-214914 GCA_028128575.1 Paedocypris carbunculus | reverse complement strand
TTGTGGCAGCACTAATCGCAATAGATAAAATGAAAAGTTCTCAGTCGAGTCACAAAGAAACAATAGGCCCAGTTATTATGTGACTGGAAAATGGCACGAGTGGAAAGAAGAGTACAGGAGGTAACAAAAACCTGTGGAACCTGTAAGAGGAGAAACGTGCACTCTGAATTAATCAGAAGACACGCTCTCATCGATTGAATTACACGTCAATGCAAACTGTAACTCAGAAAACACCCCGGTGAAATCCTGACCGCACAGGTTCCTGCATTTAGAGGTCAGAGCAAAAATCTGTTGAGTTTGAAAAAGAGCAGAGAGCAAAATAAAACGTGAGAACAGTTTCACAGAGATGGGCTTCTTTGCTAAAAGCAAATGAGGGGTGGGGCTTTAAAAGAAAGCGACGCGAGAATACTAGCCTCAGACTATTTAGAAAAAAAGTCTTTTGTGCTCAGTAAAAGGCCACATCGAGAAATACGTTTTGCCGCTTCAAGGAAGTGCTAAAAAACTGACTCATTCTGGGAGCTCTAGCCACCGACTGACACACACAGAAATATGCTGCATTTTTCTCAAGAAAAACCATAAAACAATTCGAGTAGATTACATTGAATACAGACAATAAAGCGCTTAAAACTTTGATTACCGTAATGGAAAATTAATCCCTGTGCTCTAAAATATAAATGAAAGAGTCCATTATCACGTTTCTATGCTGTTTTTGGACCGAAGCCCACCATGTCTAGACCTGTGATGGAATCTAGACAAAACCTGTTTTAAAAGCTGTGTAGTTCAGCTTTACTATAAACCACATTTTAATAATTCAGTTTGGCCAAGACCGTGCTACCATGCAGACAGTAGAAGTACTTTGTGTCTGTAAAAAAAAACCATATACATTTTCAATGGTTAGTGTGGCCTGAATTAGTTATTTGCAGACGGCTGGTATTTAATCAAATCACGTTTATTGTCCCATCACGCTGTGGTGAGTGAAAAGCTTAGGTGCAAGCTCCAGACGTACAGTGCAAAGGATCTTTAAGGTTAAGCTCTGGCTTAACGGACGGTCCACGTAGGACTGACTGAAGCACTCAAACTTCACACATGAACAGTCAGAAACACAATTCCTTGCACTTAAGAAAAGGTTGTTATTATTATCATCCAACAAAATAATAGATGCCTATTTTCACTTGAATTCGAATTTGAAATCATTCTTAAAAAATGAGAAATCAACCTCAAATGCACAAAGAAAAAAACAACAACAAATGTGTGTGGCAGACAGGGAAGTGAGACACAACCAGAGAGGCTTGTCTGATATCATCCACAATATCAAAGTTGCGACAGACATATTCCCAATAATAGTAAATTCGGCTTATATATTAGTCTAAACTAAAATGTAGAAACTATTTTAGTCTACACTAAACAGTGAATGTGGAGCAGTTTGTACTTTCTAAATACTATTATTTTAGTATACTCCAACCGTATACACATACATAAATTAAAATATAGGTTGAGTTCTTTTCATGCACTAGTTTGCATCCGTGTTTCTGCTAAGAGTTCGCGAGTGATGACGTCACGCCACGCTTTCAACCAACATCAGTCATTAAATCCAGCTCAAACTCACATGGAACCGTTATTAAAATATTTGTATATTTTCGAATATTTGCGTACTGTGTGAAAGTCGTGCAAACCGCCCAAAGTAAATCTCGCTTCGTCGAAAGTGTAAAAAAAATCAATCAACTTGAAATGAAGTCTTACATAGACTTGAATATATTTGTTTAAAAAAAAAAAAAAAACCCAAGATTTACTTTATCCGATGCGATCAGCAAAACAACCCACTTTGCCCCATTACTATAAACGAATTGAAGCTTCAGTTGTGTCGCGCGATGTCTCGTCATCAGCTAATATGCTAAGGGCGCAGGCGAGGAAACAAAACCGACTGCCTTTTGCACTTGTCTTTTGCCACAAATGTGTCATTAATTTAGCCAGCACACGGAACGGTACAAACTCAAAGTTCGTTGAAATTATCAGCATCGAAAATAACGTAGATTTCCAAGCGAGCTAGCTGTGCCGCTCCGCCGCTAAGCAAACATCCGTTAGTTAGCTTATTAGCCACCATAGCTCAATTGAAATTTGAAGACAATATGGCATCTCCCGTTTATTTATTTTAGACGATTACAGATGAAATAACGGCCAATCAGTGACTCGTCCTAAAGTACATCGCAAAACATGTCGTCAATACAATATTTACCTTATGGTGCAGTTTCGCTACAATTTCCCGGTTCTCCTCCTCACCGCTAAAATCAAAATGGCGTCTTTCTCTAGTCCGAAGGCTGTGGCGTCATGTTCTCCGCCCACAAATTAATAACATCCAACCAATTTCTTCACAGAGATACTACACCCCACCCCATCCCAGTGCTCGTCCAATCGTAGCGTCGGGTGTGAGCGCTATGGACGCGTGTACAGACGTGTATCCTCCCATGCAATGAAAGATGAGTCGAGTCGACCTAAATGTTTATTACATTGACATGCCTGATGAGCTGCTCTTGGCATCAACACTACTAACCAAACAGTCGCGTTAAAGCACACAAGACAAAAGAAGAGAGAAATAAAACAATATACGACAGATTAGCTGCTTCTATGACTGAATCGTCTGGTCGTGACAGGTATGATGTTGCCATCTAGCGGTGCAGGTCGGTCACCCGCTTTAAAATTCTGTATTTGAAAACACGTAATAGTACGAGAAGGTATACATTACGAACAGTGCTTATAAAGACATGGAGATGAGCAGTTTATGCTTCAAGTAACATTCTCACAACTTAAAATATGAATTGTAAAAGTTGTGTGACATTTTAACTGCATTGTTCCATCAGATGGCGCCATACATTCACGATTAGAGCTCATTAACTGTTCTTAAATCAACTGTGTAGAACGATTTGTTTAACACTGGCAATATGCTACTGTCAGCCACTCTTATAAAGTTGAGTTATTTTTATGTAACAGTGTACTGTATTTGTTGTTAAACACAACATTGTACAGTTTGTATACTGTTTATTCACGTGGAATGAATAAAGTTAATTCAATTGTCAAACTTTGTCACACATCATAATACTGTCATTTCGTATCCCCCGTTAAATTAGAGAGTTTTCTCAGAATATAGAATATATTTCTCAGAATATAGAATATGCGCTTTAGAGAGACTCAATTACAAAATCAGTTTTGGTGCTTGAAACAAATCATTTAAATATATTTGCAACGTATTTTTTTACTGACATTTTCACTTGTGAAGTTTATTGATTGAGAATTGGAACATTCATTTTGGGAACATATTAACTGTTACAATTTTTGCAGTAAAGTTAAAAATGCAAAAAGAAAAGTAAGGATTTAAAAACTTGTGATGTTTGTTCATATTCTGCCAGCAGAGGGTGCTACAGATCGATACACTGTACAGTACTCTACTGTGTATTTTATTGTTGCGGTAATTCATTACTCAGACCACAGTGTGCGTCAGTGTTTGCTTTGGTCACACGCATTTGGAACATGCACCTGACACAGCTTCATTGACAGTGATGCGTTAAACAAAGAAGATGACATCATAAGGGAAATCTGGATCCCATGCTTATGTTATCTTTTTTCAAAGTGATGACAGGAGTGAAACAACAACAATTAGAATGGAGCCAAAGTTTGTAAACATGATGCGTAAGCGGAAGTCAATGGCGACCAGTCTTCAATCGAAGCAATTATGAATCCGATATATCAGCATGATTACCTCGATTTCCTGCAGGTGTCTCTCTCTATCTCTCTCTCTCCCTCTCTCTCTCTCTCTCTCTCTCTCTCTCTCTCCCTCTCTCTCTCTCTCTCTCTCTGTCATATACACACACAGGCTAATAACGCATGACGTTAAGGTAAGCGGCAGTGTGTCGGGGAGTGAGCGCACCTGTGGTCCGCACGCAGGATAGAGGGGTTTCCTGTGCGAGAGGCGGAGTGGATGAGTAGTAAAGTCTCTCCCTCTTGCGGCAGCGCCTCCCAAAGAGTGAAAAGAGTTTCTGCCTCTTTAAGAAGTTGCGCTGTCCAGCACAGCTGGGAATTCACTACGGACCGATAGCGCGATGAAGAGCAGCGCCGAGCCGTCATCATGTGCACCGGGCTTTCGAGGACCGCCTGTCCGCTGCGACTCATCGCCCTCAGCATCCTGCTCTCACACACAGCCGCCTATTTCGGGTCAGCAGCGCCTTTCCTCCTTCTTTACCTGTTATTGCTCGAATATGAGTGCGTTTATATTGTTGCAACAGGTGGAGAGATGCTGAACAGAACTTGGATGTTAATGCTCTGCTTTGCTTGTACTAATGCGTTTAGTATTGAGTGATTGTTTTTTATGTTAACAATTGCACCCTTTAATTGTAATGTGGGAAATCAAGGCATGTATAGATGCAAACATACATGTATGTATGTATGTATGTATGTATGTATGTATGTGTGTGTGTGTATTAATATAATATTATTATTATGTAACGTTTAATAGTTTTAAAACATACAAAAAGTATTCTACGTCAGAGGTGTTATCACAGAACCACAGAATTTAGTTTCAAAACTATTAATATAGCATTATAAGTTAACACTATTAATCAGCTAATCAGCACAGAAATACTTTCCCAAGGACAAATCGATTCTGCACAGGGATATGTAAACTGTAAAGAAGTAGAGCAAGTGATCCAGATGTCCACCGATGGTTTGGCACCGACTCCGCGCTGTCGCTACCTGATCATTAAGATCTTTCTGGCTCACGGTCACAGGACGATGGTGTTTATTTTAAGAATCTCATAAACACGTAAATCATTCGTTCTTCTTATTAGCCTGTGTTTGGAAGTACTTTGTGATGATCTCGGGTGGCACGTGCAGTGGATTCTCTATTCAAACGCGAGTATTCAAATTCGGCTCGAAGCGCGTATTCAAAGCGCGTGTGATGTCAGTGGAGAACACACTTAACATACGACACACACGGAGTAACTACATTTCAGAAAATTACTGATTTTAAAAATAAAAATGTTTTGTTTTGGTTTTGGAAAGTTTGTGCATTAGGAGTTTTATAAACATGATGAAATAAACGAAATATTTGAATACTGTATATTTTTTATTTGTTTCTATCGTGTATTTGTTTGTTTTTCGAACAAGTGTGTTTTTTTTAACAAGTGTGTAATTTAAAAATTAACTGTTGTCTAAAAAGCAAAATGTTTTATATNCAGGATGTGAATGTGAAAGCCATGCGTAGGTCAGTCGGTTGGTAATTAGGGACTTGGGAAGCGCGGAATCCCTGTGCGGTGGGGCCTCGCGGGGCCAGACGAAGTATTTTTATCTCGCGGAAAAGCGCTTAGTTCTCAGAGGAAAAGGGCGGCGTGATCGCGCGCTTTCATCTCACTGAAAACTTAGACAAAATAATAATTAATTAGCTCTAAATGTACGCCTCATCCAAGCTGTGCGTCAAACAAACAATACATTTAGATGGTCGCGTGGGGTCAGGTGGGGGGGGGGTATAGATGCGCACACACAAAAATAAATGGGAAATAAATAGAATTAACGAAGCATGTTTGGGAATTGTGTAAATGTTACTTAATAATGTTTTGGCATTATTATACTTTTACTTTTGATTACACTGTTGGTTGGGAAATAAAACCTCATAAAAAGTTGCTTTTTTCCCCACAATTCGCGGTGTGTTTGAGGCAAAATTTTGTAGGAGTAAATTACTTAAGTTCTTTCAATGTTGGATATTTTACGAATTTTACTCGAGTCTTGATTTGGTGACTTGTAACTTGTGATAGAGTAATTTTTACATGAAGTTGTCCGTACTTTTACTCAAGTAGTTTTATTTTCAGGTACTCTTTACACCTCTGCAGTGTTTGTGTTCATATGTATTTGTGTGTGTGTATGTATATACACGTACATATATATGAAAAATATGGAATATATATTATAATATATTCGCATGAATAGGGTTTTATGTCATTAATTTTATTGTCATCATCTTATCAGTCACTTAAAAAAACCAATAAACCAAAATTGAACCCATCTTTTTAATTCTGACAGGTTTTAAAGAGACAGCCTTTCTTCTGGCTGTGTCTTCAGCAGCCCTGTCTCACGCCCTGGCCAAGGCCTGCAGCTCCGGGCGCATGGAGCGCTGCACTTGTGATGATTCTCCTGGGCTGCAGCACCGCGAGGCCTGGCAGTGGGGCGTATGCGGGGATAATCTCAAGTACAGCACCAAGTTCCTCAAGAAGTTCTTGGGGCAAAAGCGTGTCAGCAAAGACCTACGCGCGCAGATCGACACTCACAACTTTAATGTTGGCGTTAAGGTACGTTTGAAAAATATGCGTCTTGCACTTATTAACAAACTCCAGTGTAGCATTAAATCCATAAAGCGTGTTGAACATGAAAATCAGAAGATTATTGCTTTTGCTTCCGTACTGTAGCTTAAATGGTTGAACATTTATTGCATTATTTTAACATTAGGATTGGCCCAAAGGAGAGTGAAATAAGCCAGATGAAGCAGGTAGTGGAGCTGGTATTGGGAAGCCAGGTGTTCCTTCTCCTGGTCCAGGCATGACGGCGCTTGCTGTGGGGGCCTTTTCAAAATTAGAGGTCTCCTATATGGATGATTATACAGACTCAAGGCCTCTTTAATATACGAGCATTTTTTCCACCTACTGTATGTCTCTGGCCTCACCAGTCTCACTTCTGCCGCGGCTGCCACTCTCCCAGACCTTCATAAATCCTCATAACATCCCTCAAAACAGTTTGTTACCAGGAGACTTCCAGCCTCAGGGAAAACAGTGAAAGAGCGAGAAGGAGAGAGAGCGCTAAAAGGGGGATGGTTTATGAGGCCGACAAAAAGAGCAAGAAAGATCTGCTGGACAAACTCGGATCTTATCTTATCAGTCTCCGGTTGTGTTGTTTCCCACCGTTGACACCTCAGGCCGCAGATGAGGGGGAACAAAAACAAGCGAATGTTGTCGGGTCCTTGTAATCTCCTCCCGGTTTAGCTTCCCCTCCATCTCCTTTACCATCTTTCACAGGGGACCCTCGGGTGGGAGCTCATACCTGTGGAGGGTGGAACACCTCCGCTGACCATTTGACCTCTGAATCCCCCCTGGGCCCTTTCCGACGTGTTGACCTAATATCTCCATTATTTGCTAAATACATCAGCACATTAGATACTTCTTTGGAATATAATGAGTCTAAAATGAGAAGAAAAAAAACAGAACTAAAAGAAATAGAATAATATAAAAGACTGTACGGGTCTGAGAAGAACAGTTTTGGAATTGTGATGCGTAAAAGGTGAAGGAATTTCACTCCATCCATCATCTGTCAATCCAGAGCCTGAGCGTCTCCACCAGCCCAACCAATCAGCATCTCATATTTGTCTTTTATCCATCCATCCATTTTCTGCTTAGTCCTTTTCAGGGTCGCGGGTTGTCTTTTCAAATGATTTGAGTGTAAATATCTGACTCGTGTGTGTGTGTGTGTGTGTGTGTGTTGCTCCCCAGGCGGTAAAAAGTGGACTCAAGACGACGTGCAAGTGTCACGGTGTGTCCGGTTCCTGTGCCGTGAGAACATGCTGGAAGCAGCTCTCCCCGTTCCACGACACCGGGCATCTGCTGAAGTACCGCTACGACACGGCCGTCCGCGTCCACAGCATCACCAACTCCGCCACCGGAGAGACCGAGCTGGCAGGGTCGCGCCGACACAGCAACACACTCCCACGTCCTCGTCCCACCGAGCTGGTGTTCCTGGAGGAATCTCCCAGCTTCTGCCGTCCGTCCCGTTACTCGCCTGGGACCGCCGGCAGACCCTGCTCCAAAGACACCAGCTGCAGCAGCCTGTGCTGTGGGCGGGGCTATAACACGGCCCTGCACTTGACCACGCTCTCCTGTCACTGTCAGGTGCGATGGTGCTGTCACGTGGAGTGCGAAACCTGCGTCCGAGAAGAAGAAGTCTACACCTGTAAGAAGCATTGACAGCCGGGGTGAGATAGAAAGAGAGAGCTGAAGGTTCTGGCGAATTATCTGCCGTTATCAGAAGGTGGTGTAGATGTCTGGAAAAGGGGAAAGAAGAAGATCTGACGGGTTTGGAATGACTCTCTCAAGCCCTGGGCTGCAGACAAGTGTGGGCAAACCTGGACACGGCTGCTTAGCTGACATGAAAACTACATAGGACATACGTCGCCCAGCTCATCAGAAGAAACTGATTTACCACGTTGCCTTGTGTCATGAAAAAAGCCCAACGTGGAAGCTCGTCTGTTGTGGTCAACACACTTTAAACCGCCTATATTTCTCCTCTTGTTTATTTTCACTCGGCCAATTAGGGCACTTACATTCCTGCTATTCCTGCCTGAGCTTTTGTTTTTCAGAGTATAGAGCACTTATGCTTTTAATTTGTGAATAATGATGAAAGCACACAAGTTATGATGTCATATTCTGGTGCGCTTGATACATAATGGTGGGGCATCATTGTTAACTGGAAATCCACTTGGACTCAGTCTGCTCTGTGAATGTTAAAGCGGTCATGTTTTGTCTTGAGCGTTGAACGGCTGTGTCTACTAATACATAGGAACGTATTTATTGCCGTTATAAAGGGATCAACTGTTTTACCGCTAAACTATTTAACATTTTTTTAAATCCTACTATTGTTTTGGTTGGATTGCCCCAGTGCTGCAATTTTGTCAATTCTTTAATATACGTTAAAAACACACACACACACACACACACACACACACACACACACTCGCAGACCAGTGGAGTGTGTCATTATAGTGTGACCTAAACATAACCTCTTACAGCTGTGTGTAGTGCTCGCACACATCTGGACTGAGTGTGTAGTTGCTATTCTTCTTTTCTTTACCATCAAGGGCAAGAAAGAGAAAAAAGAACGTCTTTCCCAGAACAAAGAAAAACATCTCCGAGTCCTGTACGTCCTTTCATGTGTGTGAAACGTTTGATAAAACCCATTCCAGTCCCTTTTTCAGCCCATTACCAATCAGTACAAATGAAGCACCAGAGTGGTTTTTCTCCAGATTATGCCAAAGACGAAGAACTGGATGCTTTCTGAATGCTTCTGATGAAAAGTGCTTGATGCAGTTGACCAATCCGAGATGTTTTACTCTTCCTGCCTTACTGTTTTTAAACGTAATTTAATTGCACATTTTAAAATCGCTCCAAAGTGACATGTTTACATGTTGAAGAGTAAATGCCAATGTATTTGTGCCTACAGGGTGAGATTATTAAAAAGCCAACTCCAATATGACATTTCACTAAAACATCTGTATCGTATAAAAACATCAGGTTCATAACTAAATTGAGAGAAGAATTTAAGAGAAGTCATGTTGTGCACATATCTGAACGGTGGCTGTGAAAAGCCAAACGGGATGAGGGTCCGGTGCGGAATATGGCGGTTGTTTCTCTACACCGTCTAGACCTCCTGATGAAACGTTGTCAACCGGAGGGTTACAGTGTATCTGTGTTTGTGTGTGTTGTCATAGCTTTGCAAGTGTAATGTTTCACTTTGTAATTAAGACGTTTCACGCCGGGAATTCTGATTTCTACTACCTCACCCGGTCCAGAGGGCAAACGAACGTACCAAAGTGTTCTCACCACATATTTAAGAAAGTGCTTCTTTTAACGACATATGTATTTACCAGGTTTTGTTTCCCACATCTTTGACATATAATTATTTAAATATTGAAATGTATCCAAATAAAAAACAGTACATTTGTTAAAAAACAAATATGACTTTTTGACTCTTGGCTTTTATTACTGATTCAGTCTCTCTCTCTCTCTCTCTCTCTCTCTCTCTCTCTCTCTCTCTCTCTCTCTCCTGTTTGTGGTCGCACACCTGTCGAGAGCTCTGCACGCAAGCACCTGCTCTCTAGTTAAATCACAGCTAATCATGGAGCTTACTGATGGATCCTGACCTGCAGTATTTCCCTGTCACCACTCTCAACCTTAGCTTGAGTCACTCTCTCCCTGAGCATAAATACCTGAGCTTTACATGAAGACGTGCACTTTTAATATTCCCACCACCCAGCGAGGGCAAACATGGAACGAGTCAAGGCTTTCAAGCAATACATTAACGGTGTAATCTAAGGCGACTTAGTTTAACTAGAACATCCTCATGCTGATAATGACCGCCTTTGGTGTTGCACTTCTATAGCCAATTCTATATACAGTATATGAAGAATATTCTTAGGAACCTATTGGCGTCCGTAATGGGATCCATCACAGAACCTTCATCTCATCCAGGAACACACAGCTAATTTTTTTTCGTCTAAATTAAAGCATGCGTGCATCGCGGTGTTTGATGTGCCTAAAGGTAATGGCCCTAATAAGACTCGCCCAGAGCCAGTCCATGTACTGAAAATAATAGTTGTGCTCTATCAAACAGATCTGTGCTTTCACTGTCTGGCCCGATTCCCAACCCAGACTTCATCTAATGACTGTTTATCAGTACTTACCTTTATTAAGGACACGCAGAAATAAGTTGGAGCCGAACCAGGCCCGAGATTTCATGTTTATGAGACAACAGTCATGTCATATGGTGGCTTTGTGCATTAAAGCTGATGTGGTATGAAAACTGACGTTTAAAAACAGTTACCTTAAGCCTCGTCGGCTGCGTTTAAGCACACACACTGATGCTCGCCTGCTCCAACAAAGGAATGTCTGTCCCTTGGGGCATGTCAAGGAGAGAAAGGTAGAGTTCAGACAGAAGGAAGAGATGAAGAATGAATGAGTGAGAGAGAGAGAGAGAGAGAGAGCATGTGAAGAAATGAAAAATGTGTGATTAAGTTCCCTAAGTAAGTGGCTAAGTTAGCGTTTGATGGTTGTTTTGCAGAGATACACACGCGGCGTGGCGGACAGCAGGGGGTCTGCGAGGGATGATACCGCGCTAGTGGAATAATGAATCCTAAAGCCTTCATTTCCCCAAAGCCTAGCGTCCAGAGCCCTCTTCTCACGCACACATCCCCTAGAGAGAGGCCGGCACGGCCCAGTGTGTGTGTCCGTGTGTGTGTTCTTCTGCCAATGCATCGGTGTTTCGCTTTCGCAGCTCTTCAGCTAAACTGTTTCTGTATCTGTATGTGTTTTCTAGGGTAAATTTAGTCATTATCTTTGACCTTTTTGAGGTTTGAGGAATAACTAATATGACTTTGGCCTAACTGTGTGTAAAGATGGCACAAGCATTAAACATAGATAGATAGATATTTTTTATGGTCGCATTTTTCTATTGTCTTAAATGTGGGTCTCAATTCTGCCCTAAATTGCTGGTCTTTCAATAAATAAGACACTTTTAGACGTCTGGTCCTTATTTAAAAGACACTTTTAGTACATTTAATGTGTGTGTGTGTGTGTGTGTGTGTGTGTGTGTGTGTGTGTGTGTGTGTGTG
>SOMO01000035.1:91003-101527 GCA_028128575.1 Paedocypris carbunculus | reverse complement strand
GAAATATATCGATGTTGAAAGCCATTGATTAGAAGAACTCTCAATTACTCAATTAAGTTTATATTTACACAACTGTGAACTTACAGACTTACTCCAACTCACCAGCTATTGCGTATAGTCCCACAAGACTGTCACATTTAAAGCACACTATATTCTTTGGGTTAAAGTGAATTCAGAATTCCATGCAGTGAATTCCAATCAATTCTAATAAAAACTATGTCTTTATGATTAACTCTGCACATTGTCCAGACTGTCCGCAGCCCGGCCTTTACACAGAATACAAAAGGCAAGTCTGTTTTAATGAGCTCTGGACTGATGTCTGGTGTATTGGGCTGTACCATGTCAAAATGAAAATGTAAGCGACGTGACTTTACTTGCAAGGTCAATAGGAGACATATTATTTTGCACATTCAAGTGCACTTCTCTGTGAAGCTAATACAGCATGACACTGGAGATAGAAGGACGAATAATTGCATCCGGAGAGAAGGCAATTTTACTACCTGGTTCAGAGGAATATGGGAATAAAAGAAATTAATAAATAAATGCATATCGCTTCAACAGTTTGAGCACATAGAAAAAGTACATTATATATTATTATATATAGCTAGGTTTTTTAGTGTTATATTTATTTTTATTATATAAGCAAATTCTAAATCATCAACCTATTAATGTAATAAAGAGAACCATTTACAACTTTTTAAAAAATAATTGTGGTGATGACTCATTCTGTAGAATAATACGGTATAATAATAGAGGTTTATTTAATTAAAATTGTGAGTGGCTTCAGTTCAAATAAATGTCAAAAAAATACTTGCACACTAGACAGTCAGTTCTCTTGGGCACTGCAGGATTTAGAATTTGTTATAATAGAAAACATAAAGTGTGTGTGTGTGTTTTAAAACAGATAATTTTATATACATACACACAGTTCTGTTAATAGACTGTACATCTTTTTACGCAATTACTACTTGAGTAAATTCTTGAATAAGTCAAGAATGTAAACATAAAATATTTTTACCTAACAAATTTGNNNNTGTTTTACAATTGGATTGCATTTGTGTTGAAAGCAAGCGAATGTGTACAGATGTATATATGTGTATGCGATTTCTACAATTGTGTATTTGACTGTATTTGGAGTACATGTAGCTCCTGGGTGTTTTTTTCTGTGCTATGCTGTCCTTTCGTTTTTTGTGTGTCTCTACGTTCTTATCTTTTCTCTCTACCTGGGCCTGGAGTTCCACTGACAATAACAGGATTGTTGTAGCTTTAATTGTGTTTTTCTGAGGGACGCTTCAGGCCCAACTGCCCTTGTTGTTTAGGAAATGTTGGCTATAATCTTCTTTTCACCCTCGTTGTTTTATTTGTGTCATGTTTGTTGTCAGAAACGATGCCGGAAAAGACATTGTAAAGCCTTTTGTCTTTGTTTAACGGAGTCTTTGTCTTGTTAACCAGAAGAAATATATTGTTTTTATCTATTCTATTGTATTCTTATAGTTATTTATCTGAAACGATTCTGATTGTTTTTCTTTTAGCACTAAGATGTGAATATTATATATTGAGATGTTTACTCACACATTTCATTGTTAAGCGTGTAATTGTACTTTATATGTGCATTTTTGCGCATTTAATATAGTCTCTATATTACTATGTTTCCCATTCAAATTATTTCTCATTAATTAATTTACAAAAAATGAAGAACCACTTTATCTTTATAATTGAAATTTGTTTAAACCAATGTTGTTGTTTGATGTGGCAAAGATACTTTCAGACAGACTAAACAAAATAAGACAAGACACTTTTAGTGTGTAGATTACAGGCAGTGGTAAAAATACAGTGTATACAAGATTAATTACCCTGTGCTTTATATTTAATTTCTGGGGAGCTGGAGCCAGGCAGGATNCACACACACACACACACACACACACACACACACACACACACACACACTCACACTTGAACCTAAGGGCATTGTCTAGACTTCAGCTTCCCTGAACTTGTGTTTTAATACTTTGGTGTGGAAAACAAGTGAATACAAGAGACATCTTGACCTTGAGTCTAAGATGAATCCACATTGCTGTGATGCAACCACTCTGCCCACAACGACACTGTGCTGTCATAATTAAATATAAATTAAGCTGTATTATTCATTTTATGAAAGCACATTTAGGCAATTCATCTTGGATTCTCACATTTTGGAGCTTGTCTTAAGTCTGATGATTTGGTCCTTTGAGCTTTGAGTTTGAGTTTACTGGTTGTCCACGTTTAAGCTCGGCTTAAGTTTAATATTTGTGGTCCTTTGAGCTTGACTTAAGTCAGCTGATTTGGCCCTTTGAGCTTGACTTAAGATTACTGGTTTTGAACGTTTAAGCTTGACTAAAGTTTAATAGTTGTGAACCTTGAGCTTGACTCAAATAAGACAGACGTCTCACACACACATGTAAAAACCCTTCACTTTTGTCCCACCGCTAAAGTACTACGCTCTGTAGTTCATGTTGACTTAGATATCCACTGACAGGAAGGATATTACGAGCTCGGGGACAGACTAGTGTGTTTGAATGTGTGCAAGAGAAACCATTCTGCCTAACTGTATTCAAACACAGCACAGCATTGTCCGCCGCGTGGGGTGCAAATATGCTATACAGTACTATACAAACTATACTATGCAAACTATACTACTGCAAATAACGCCTTTTTTGACTTTATTATCTGCAAGACATCCCCAGATTGTCTATTGAAAAAAATGTAGAACTAAACGGAAGAGAATATTTGTGGAGGAAATATGACGACATAAAATTCATCAACAAAACACGAATTGATGTACAAACCGTTGATAAAAATGACGATTTGCTGAAAGTAAAAGTCCACCAACATCAGAGAGGCGAGGGTTTTTTTCTCGTTGAGTTTTATTTCTCTCAGTTATTATCGCCTATTGACTTACTGACTGGTCACGGTCTTTGTGGTGATAGACATGTCTGGCTGTGGGTGTTCAGCATTCTCTCCTTGCTTCTGTGTCGCTGTCTAGCTTCGAGCTTTTGGCCAGGAACTGGGAAAACATGTTTATAATATATATTATTATAATATAATAATCGTATTTCTTACAAAGCTTCAATCGGCTTATTTGATAGGGTATCAGTACCATACCAGATCATCAAAACCTCAGAGACAAGTTAGTTTAAAGATTGTGATATTGTGATTGTGGTATTTTTTTAAAATAGCATGTGCAAATAAAGACAGAACTGCTTTAATGGCACACTTAAGAATGAGAATATTTCAAAATCCTTTTTTAAGATCATCTGGACTCGATGCAATAAACGGTCAGAGCTGCAAATGTTGACCGTAATTGAAATAGACATCTTTGCAATCACGGCTCAAATAATAATGTGACCAGACAAAGCATTGGCATAGATGATTTTTGCAGATAATTCTATTGGTCGGTGACAAATGGACATTGTGAAAAGTTGGCAAGGACCAAGCATTGAACCAGAATGAATAATGGAAACTAGATTGTTTGAATAATTTGTTAGCGGCTCTTGATAATGAGATTTTGAGACCAGAGGTGAGAATGGTGCACCACTCTGAAAGATATCATTTCTACTTAATTTTCCGCCGAAAAAATAACTAGCAAGGAAAATGTTCTTATCTTCTGAACAATTCTACATGTGTTTGAAAGGAGTGCTTCATCCTTACATAAATTATTTGTGAAATCCAAGAAATCACATAGGGTTTAGTCTTCAGTCTGTGGTTGTTCCAAGTTTCAAATATTTTTGATTTCAAGAACGTTAAGCATTTTTTTTGGTGATGCTGTCTCTATGGCAACCAAACAGGACAACCAATCACGAGTCTCTTCTAACTGACTTGACAGCGGTGCTTTCAACAAAGACTTGTGAAACTGCTGTCGGCAAACTGAAGCAAGTTCTACTCATAAATAAAGGCGCTGATAGCTGTGAAAGACTCAGCCGCTTAATTTAAGCAGTCATGTTTATTATTCTTATGCAAATAATGCCACTTACATTAAAACTAAGATCTTCTGTAAGGGTTTCTTGAGGCCTGATCTTATTCAGATTTTACTATCGTTCAAAAATCGGCTTCTTCTAGCAGTTTGCCTTTTTCTGGAATATGCACTTTTCATATTTCAGTTTTCACAGCGACGTGTAATTGCCTTACCATTGCCCAACATTTAAGAAATGCATATGATGTCTAGTATGTATTATTTATTATCATTCCAGGAAGACGAAAATAATTTTAGAGTGGATGTGACAGAAGTGCTGACATGAGATTAATCCAGAGATGTAATTAATAATTTGTCCCAGCCAAAAAGGATGTTCATGGTAAATAAAACTGCTGATCCCAGCCCTGTTATGACAGAACATGGTGTGATGCAGTGGAAGGCTTAACTGTATTTCTATTACAGCACAGGGGAAGCTTTGGCTTTATTGATCTACACAATTGGGAGATAAATTCAAGCACTCTCATGCTCAATTGTGACGTTGAGGGACGTTGCCGGGATTTATTTGTATTGACTTGTTTATAAGTCTATAAAGAAACCTTTCCCTTGGCTTTATTTTATTACATTTGTGGATTGTGCACCACCTCAAGTCCTAAAGCTCCTGTTTGCTGTAGATTTGACTTGATGTTTCCTTGAGGATCTGAGTGTTTAATCTAAATTTTCTTGAGAACATTTGTCACTTCTTACAAATAAACTTTCATGGCAGTTCTAGTGGCCATATTGACAAAGTCAGAGCACTTTATTTCACTTTTCTACCCTTATTTAATTAATAAGACGGTTGTTATTCTGACCCTTCAAACTTTGGGCCTCAGTGCAACTTAACAAACATTACAGCCACACCAGCAGAGGGAGCTCAAGCACATGCTTTGTCTGGCAACTTCCTGCTTTGTTGGTGACTTCCTGTAGGTCAGCCATAATACCCAGAAGGTCACATCATGGTTCATTGTGGTTTTTAGTTTTGCAGTTCACGGATCAAGTTCATAGTCTGCTTTCTGGTGTTTGACCTTCTTGTCTGTATTTTGGATTACGCTTCGTTGGCTTGCCCTTTTGAATCGGTTTCCTGTTCTGGAATGATTTCATGTTTGTTTGGCTCTTTTTGCCTGGACTGTCTACATTCTCTATCAAGTCTTTTTTTTTTTTTATTAAACATCACTTCATCAGTCACTTTAATCAAAGATCACTTTAATAACACATTGAGTTATGAATTATTATACATTGAATAATGTGAGAAACATGACCTTTATAGAAGTTCATGGACTACATTTCCAATGAGCTTTTGTTCCCATTGTTGCCACCTGTTCCTCATCTGTCTGTGTATTTAAGTTTTCACCTGTGCCATTGTTTCCTGTCTGTCATTAACGTTGCATATCCTCCCGTTCTTCCTGTTTCTGTGTGAGTACCTGCCTGTATTTTGTCATTAAAGTCATGTTTTTTGTCAACCAAAAATCCGGCTTTCCTGCTACCTGAGTCGTGACACTAGATCAATTCACCAGTCAAGTTTGTCAACACTGCTTTTCATTCACTTTGCTTGAGCTTTGTTTGTTCTGGATTATATACTGTACTACACTACACCGTATTATTCCCCATCTGTCCTCAAACCCACTACTTCTTTGCCTGTCATTCTTCATTTTCCCCCTCACATACACATTTCATTTCATCAAGATCTTGTTCAGTAATGTTATATGACGAAAACACCTTGTTTTTCAAGCAATTTCCAGGCATATTGAGAAAGCAGAATTGGCTGGGAGTTTTGTGATTAGTTTGGCCGTCATCCAGCAGTTGGCTCGTGTTCTGTAACGTTCTGGACCAAAAGGAAAACAGCGAGGGCCAATATGGATCGTAATGGACCTATACATATATCATAGAATTCTAGTTTGGGGGTCATACTTGTTGCTATTGCCTCTTATTTTGTACGTTTCTCTTTGCTGTAACACGTTATTATTTTGGCAGAGCGTGTATTAGTACACAGTGTGAAGACATTTGCAGTCAGCTTTTGCAGTATTTTTGCAGAAAAAATAGGGATATATAAACACAATGACGTCAGTGACTTTGACCCTATTTGAACTGTTTAATATTTTGGGAGAATTATTTTATTTTGTAGCTGTAATCTATGCATTTGGACTGTGCAGAACTTTACAATAACATTCATTACAAAACATAAAACATAAATTACAAAAACATCACATTGTTGTCAAGAATCAAATTCACAAATGTTAAATGAGGCTGAATTCACATGGAGCACATCATTCTTCAAACCAAAATGAGATTTGTCATGCTCTTGACAATTTTCTACTAATCTGTTTTAGTAGGTATCAATTTAGTATTACGGTATTTTCAAATATTCGTTTTTATGAATACGGTTTTTACGTATTTAACGAATGTAATGAGTCATAATTAAAATGTAATTATTGATAATTAATAACTTCAATGGGGATAGCAATAAAATAATAATACATATTTTTGTATTATGAACTAAATGAAAATGTAGTATTTCAAATTATTCTTTATTATATATAGGGTATTACACATGTAATGTCTTTTTGATCATTTAAAAAGTAACTATTGATAATAATAATGATAATTTTAAGCATGCAATATGCTTAAAAGCGTTAAACGTGAAAGCTTGTAATTTTAACGGAAACATGGCTTCAGTGATGATAGTAACAAAATAATAATAAATAAAATAAAATAAAATAAAAGCAGCTTCCAGAAAATCATTTTGAAAAAGGATTGAGGGGAGAAAGCATTATTATATATTACCAGCACCTAATATTTGAGCAAATATTGAAAATCCATATCTTTCAGTAATGAAAAATGTACCCAAAAAAGGACACAAAGCAAACTGAAATTCTCTTCCATTTTCTTGTGTGCTGACTTTCACCATCACCTAAATATTTGATGAAGCTTTATTTGTTGGATTATGTCTTTTTTAATGTCTTTTTCTCATTATTGTTAGTCTAACACATAAAAAAGCCTATTTTCTTCAATAAATCATAATAAATACTGAAATAATAGTACTATAATAAATAAAAACTCATATAAGACCATTAAAAAATTATTTGCATTGCTTATGCTTTTAATGCATCCACTTTGTTGTTCCAGGTTGTGTGTGTGTGTGTTTGTTTGAGAGCGAAGACAGTGAACACACTGTATTTGTGGTTTTATTCATACTTTACTGGAATGTTTTGGTGTTTTTGTGATAGTTTATCATATGCTGATGGAGCGTCACCGTTTAGTCGACTGTAGCTGCAGCTCTTTTACAGTAACTCTATAAACAAACAGATATTTACTTGCTGAGGAAAAAGCAAGAACACAAAAAGTCACAGAGTTGAGTAAGTGACAGTAAGAGACACAACCCTGCTATGGATGACGCTGCTATGGAAACCCCAAAGTTTAAGGCTTTCTGTGTTTTCTCTGAGTTCTTAACCGTGTTCTCATGATTATTTCTCCGTTGTGTGTGTTCTTTTTGTTGTGTGTTTGCGGACATTCCTTGATACATTCATCATACAGCCATCTCCATGCTGCATTACAAAACATACATGTGTAAATAAAACCACAAATAAAGCCACATTAAACATTACAGTCAAATCCCAGTGTGGCTAGTTTCCGAATTTGTCGATTTCTAGTTTTGGCCATAATCTATGTTTGGCTTTATTTATTGATATGAAATAAAATATTGATGCTTGATATGTTTCAGTTAGCATTTCGTTCTTTGATGTTTGTGAATATGTAATGACTATTTTTATTCTGAATAAGTCATAAATAATATAAAAAATATTTACAGAAGTAAAACTATTCTACAGAAGAACTCAACACAAAATCAACAAATTTGTCCAGAGTAGGACGCACATACACAATATAGAAGCATATACTGTACGTATAAACAATTATTTTCAAAGGACAATATACTACACACACATAATAAACGTACAGTACGTATATAAGAAATGCAGAATTTTTTGCCGAAAGAGTGCTTATGTTTTTCCAGTCTACTGTATTATTTTTCTTTTTTTACCATTTGTCAGTATAAGCTTTCAGAGAATGTGTGTGTGTGTGTGTGTTCTTTGGGGAATTTCTCCTAACAGACTGTGAACAGATTGGAGATTGAGTGTGAGTTGTTTTGTTCACAGTCAGACGGCAATATGGTGAGTGCAATTTTACTGCCATCTTCCTGCTCTTTCCGTGGGCTTAATCATAAACAACAGCCACAGTCATTTGACATGCTTTCACACAAACATATACAACATAAGTAACAAAAAATACCGTTTCTTTTTGATGTACAGAGCTCCGAAAGGTCTCAAAGAGGTATTTAATTCAATATGACACATTATTATGTTGTTAAATTAGTGCCTTTAGCAGACACTTTCTTCAAAGGGAAGCGTAACATGGAACCAACGTCACGCTTTTTCCTGGAAGTCAAACCGCAACCTTTGGCGTTGCAAACTCTCTACAGAAAGCCACGCATAAACACCAGCAGATTATCCAGCTAAACCCTTAATGCCGTGTTATCAAACACGTATTGTGTATGTTAATGATGTGCTTGGTTGACAAAAGGTTTAATTTGTGTTTTGATTTGTCTGCATCTGATGCTTTGGCTTCCACCATACTGAGACTCGACGCGCAGCTTTTCAGCAGCTGTTGCTTATTCCAGTGTGTCTTTAGCGTGTCGCCCGCGCTCCGCCTCGCAAAGCCCCAAACAAACAGCTTAATCAGAGAGACCTCGTGTCCTTGTACAATCACACACATCCATTATGCAGGGCACATTTGTGTTCTTCACATGACACGGATCTTTGGGCCAAAGCCAGGAGATTTCAACGTCGTGATTTTAACCCGCACTGACTCTTCAGGCCTTCTCACATCACGGAACACCGTGGCCTTGTTTCAGGAGCACGTTTGACTGTGGGAAAGAAGGCCTTTAAATATTGAGCTGGTCTTCCTGCACTTTGGTCATGGTTTGTACGGCTTCTGTGGGAATAAGTCCACCTAAGTCTGTAAAGGATGTGCACAGCCCCGTTAATGTTTATGTCGGGATTAATGGAGCCCTATAAAGGGATCGGGAGCTGGAGAGGAGTCGTCTGAATCCTAATTGTTTTTCTGAAATTCACCTCGAGACAACTTTCTCCGAGCCATTTGCTTCTCCATTCAATGCTATTCCTCGCGATGCGTGCCAGCATGGCATATCAGGCATATCATATGGCTATTAGATTGAACATTTAATTTGTATTAGTAGTCATAAAAAAATGAAACAATAACAACTTTTCCCTAAATATATTTAATCATTTTAAGTATTGTTTATTAAAGTATTATGCATAGATTTCTTTTTACATATCTTTTTCATGTCACTTCATCTTTTCCGGGTCACGGGGAACTGAAGCCAATCCCAGCAATTCTGGAGATATATATATACTGCAGATTGTGAATTATTGCACAGCACATCACCATACTTCCCTATTCAACACAATGACAAATGCACATCTGTCTCACTGACTTCAATTCCCAGGATGCTTTGGGTTTTCCTCTGTCTGCATTTTTGATGCATTCTGCTGTGTCTAGCTTTCCTTCTTTAGTTTGTGTTTGTGTTTCTGATTCGGTTTTTGTGTTTCTACCATTACATTGGCCATCATTGTTTTGTGGAAATTAATATTGTATTAATATTAAATAATATAATAATAACACACACACTTACACACACTGTATTAGCATTGTATCAAACGCTAATCTAGCTGTCCTGTTTTAATCAGTAGAGATGATGCTAATAAGACCAGTGTTATGGGTTTTAATATTAAACTATAAGTTAGTTTAAGGTTTGACCTGGTAATAAAAATAGTTTTGGTGCTGGTCATTGGTCCAGGCTGGACTTTTTTTGGTTGCGAAAGAGTGGAGATGCCGGTGATGCGGGTTAGACAGGTAATTCTTTACTCTGGTTTTGACAAGATGGGAACAGCTATAATGAGTCTGTTGAGAGGTGGCACAATAATAAAGGATTGACACATCAATAATGCAGCTCCTTTACCCGGTTCTGTTGTCATGAGAATGGAAAATAGGCCTTGCGGAAGGATAGTGATCTGACGGTGAAGCTCATCTGCACATCAGTTCTTTATCAGATCATCCTTTGGTTTCAGCCTCTGACCTGGAGTGAAGCGTGTGAATTTGGGAATCTGATTGGACAGATTGAATCAAAAAGGCTTTGAACTGAACTACAGAGATTCAGACATTGTTCTGATCTCTGATCCTTTTTCCCCTTGCAGCGTCCATGAAGTTTGTTTAGAAGCCGAGTAGATTAAAACCAAAAGCTGTGTTACTCATGCTTGATGTTTTCACGCTTTAATGAAAAAAAAAAAAAAGAATTCCGGCTCTTTGTCTAATGTATGCCTGAGCTTGCTTTCCTGTTGGTAGATCAGAAGAGAAGCTGTTCGGAACACCAAAGGTCCTGAGTTCAAGTCTTCGGGAAAGTGGGAAGATGTTCTATCTTAAAAGCTGCACTGCAGTTGCTTTAGATAAAAACATCGACTAAATGC
>SOMO01000035.1:43594-56603 GCA_028128575.1 Paedocypris carbunculus | reverse complement strand
TTTTTTTTTTTTTTTTTTTTTTTTTCAAAAGATTGTATCTTATGGATGAACAAAGAGTTTAAGCATCCTTACAATCTCCATAGAAACCAATCTCCATAGAAATGAAATGCCTGAAGTGGAAAGAAGGATTGCAATGATGATGAAAATGTTTTTGTAACATCTGTCTAAAAGCACCGAGTTCCATTTTGCAGGTAGGCAGCAAATTAGTGTGTGGTTTCAACTGTTAGTTTGGATAAAGTGGGGCAGTGGGAAAACTAGACAGAGTGTGTATATTTCTCCTGTATATTTGTGTCCTGTTATAAAAATGTGTACAAAAATGTACAGATGAGAGCTCCGTGATAAAAGTACACGATTTGGTCACACGCAGTCCAGAGTTTTTTTCTTTACTCCCACTGAGACAGGCTCTAAATCCCACAACACAGAAATAGAAGAATCACCTTAGACAATAGAGAGATGGATGGATGTCCGCTGAAGGTCGTCTACAAAAACACAAGCAAGCTTTGCTCACTGTTAAACACAGCTAGATAGAAAAACTGATAGACAGACAGACACTGCTAGATTTATACGTTATCCTATAGCAATGGTTAATGTGAATAAAGAATAAGTGAATTTAACCAGATTTACTGACTAGGAAAAATGATTAAAGTATGTACAGTATAAATATAATACATAAGTGTAAATTGTATATTATAATGAATCTCTTGTTTCTCTCAGAGTGAATTACTATGTCCCATGCTTTTAAGTAATACCTTTGTCAGAGTCATTCAGTATTAGTAAGTTAGAATATTAAACCCAAATCTAATCTCAACTGAAAAGCATGAGCATTAGCAGTGAATGCCCAGCGGTCAATGAGCATGTCCAGCGGTCAATACTTAGTTGGGGCTCTTTTTGCCTGAATTACTGCAGCAATGCGGCGTGACATGGAGGTGACGGTCAGTGGTCCGGCTCAGGTGTGGTGGGAGCCAGGTTGTTCTGATGATGGCCTTCAGCTCCTCCGTGTTGTTAAGTCTGGCATGTCACATCTTCCTTCTCACGATACCCAATACCAATAGATTTTCTACAGGGTGAAGATCTGTGAGTTTGCTGGCCAATTAGAACCAGGGATACCATTGTCCTTAAAGCAGGGACTTAAATGGGACATATGTTTTTTTTTGTAGAACTGTATTTGGACTGTATTTATTTGATATTTTACGCCATCTTAGTTTCAATTGCTATATTAATGATAATGGTAGTCTTTGACAATTTTACACTTCAAAAAGCAAAACATCTCTATAACAGTCGATAAATAGCAATAAATACACAACTTTTCTATAGGACTAGGTAAAACATTCTTAAAAACACCTGTTCTGTACATCGAAATCTTTTGTGGTAAAACATTCTTAAAAACTAGAAACAAGGTATTCCTGCAACAATCACAAAGTGTTTTTTGTAGAACTATACAGTAATTTGAAAATTACAGTAACTACCGTATACAGTAAGTCTATACAGCGGTAAGAGATTACTAATCTCATGACATTCCAATCTTGTTTCTAAAACATTTCTGAAATTGCTTTGTTGTAAATTTGTTGTAAATGAATAACGTGAGTTTGTGTTGGTTGACGTAAAGCGTAATGAGGCCGGACACGGGTTCCCGAGGGCATGAACGTAACTCAGTCATGGGTTGCCAATCACAAACTACATGCTGTTTGAACTGTATTCAAGCTTTATCAGGGAGATACTGTTTGAAAGCCCGTGTCCTGCTGTTCGTGTAATCAGCAGAGTAAGTGCTCGTGATTGAAGCTTCCACCTCTGGTTTTGAAGGTATCTCAGGTGATTACCTCTACATTTGCACATGGCTGCTTACCTGATTTTACCTGCACGGACGTCCATCATTCACCCTCGATAACTCTTCCCTGCGACCTTTCCGCCCGACCGGCTGTTTATTCTGCTGCTGATGACATTGCTGGCACGGCGGCGTTTCGATTCTTCCCCGTCTCCGCGTCACATGCCTTGTTTGTCTGATGAAGCATGTCCTTCCAATCATTTCAATACTCTGCTTCTTTAAAGCAGGAGGTCTGTGATCTCAGGTAAATCCATATCTCACCTAAGACACATTTGCCAAAGCCTTGATTAAAAAACTCATAGAGCGGACAGAGGTCACTGAGTGCTGCACTCTGACTCATTTTTATTTAGAACATGCCAGAAAAATGTGACTTCTATTCCGTCCCATTCAGCTGTAGCTCTGCACATAAGCATAAACCACTTTGGTTTTGTCCTGAAATGTTCTTGTCTTGTTTTGGCGAAATGAGTAATTGTCTGAAAGAGTCGCGCAATCATCTTTTATTCAACAGTGGATGAATATTTTCTAAATCTTCTGTAAAAAGGCGTGTAAGCCCAGCTAAGTTTATCTATGGAATTTCTTGTGGTGCTAAATAATGTACCAATGCACATTTAGTCCATATGAGACACATCGATGTTTTGGGAGTCTAAATCTCTGTGTGACCGTACATTCTCCCTACGTCCAACACATCGTTATCGTTTTTTTCTGTTAGTTTATTGGAGATGTAAAGAGTACCTGAAAACTACTTGAGTAAAACTTTAACAAAAATACAGATATCTTACTGTAAAAATTACTCCATTACAAGTCACCAATTCCAAGATGGCAAGTAAGAGTCGTAAAGTATCAAATTTTAAAATAACTTTTTACTCGTACTGAATTNAATACAGTATAGAAATGAAATTTAACACCCCAATGTTTCACCCTGCAGATGGCAATATTGCCTCGTCCACCCAATAAATTTAACACGGTAGAAGAAGATTCCTACTTGTCGCACACAATGTAACAATGTAACAAGTAATGGTACAGCAGGTGTCCATTCAAATGTTGTGGAGTAAAGAGTACAAATACTCAAGTAGAGAGTAGAAGGAGCCAAAAATACCCAAGTAAAGTAACAAAGTAACACTTTACACCACTGTAGTATGCTGTTTTGAATGCCATTTCTCATACCAACTTTAAGCAAAAGTCTAACCCTCAGCAAATTCCATTTCACAAAAGAAATCTGCTGATTGCGGTAAGTGAAGTATAATGGCACAGTTTGATGTTCAGCACGGTCGGATCTGCAGTCATTTCTGTTTACAATACAACAAACTGTAAGCAAATATTTTACACTGATCTTTTTAGACATTTGTTTGACTTAATCTTAATTAATTTTTCAGGCTTCATTTCAAGCGATTGATTAAATGCATGTATGTTACCGTATCCATACGGCTCTGTTTGCTCTCCATTGCTTTGCTTTCACCACAAGTGCATCTGGATCAATAGGTTGTTGTGGGTTTTCTTTGATTCAGCACTTTTCTTCGTAAGCTGAATACATTCTGAAGTAATACATGCAACCTCCAGATTTAAGACATGTTTCTGTTCCCATCTATAATTCAGTGATATTTCAGCAGCGGTTCATTGGCATGCGTTTTCTCCAGCATGACGGCTTAGGATGTATGTTGAGTTTTATATTCTGTACTGGTTCCAGCCGGGCTGCAAACGCAGCAGCAGAAGGTAAGATCAATCTTTATCGGTCCCATCGTAAGGAAACTCAATTGTTACAAATACCACATTAGGGTGACAGAGGATGAAAAATTCATCACGAGGGAAAATAATCTACAAAAGTTACAAAAATTGACAAATAATTACAGATGCCTTTCTGTACATTAAAAATATTATTTAGATTTTGACAAATTTTGTGTTTTTCAAAATACTTTTCTGAATATCCACAAATGTTGTTTTATAACGATAAAATAATAATTCACTATGTTTGAGTATACACATTTACAGACAATGACAATTATTCTTCCATTGAACTTTTTCTTATTTTTCTTATTATATTTATAGTGTTCATTTGGTGTTTGCTGTGAGGGGATATGAGGTCACAATGAAGGGCTTGTTTCATGCTGGGAGCACATAGGCACTCAATAATGCATCTGCCTGAAAGAAAATCATTTGCACACTTGCTGTGACTTTGAACCCACCACACAGAGAGCAAATTATATAACAGATTAAATCTTTCGTCTGTCACAATTCTTTTACTTACAGCAGTTCAAGAAAACAGAGCAAAGGGGCAGATAATAGATGCATCAGTGGCCAGGCGAAGCAGTTTGTCTTCCGAGGATGCGAGGAACTAACAGAAATGTAATGCTAATTAAAGGCCAGTGACGACATCAGGGTTTTTTGAAGACATCAGAAGAATTTCATGTTATTTATGGTTTGTGTGTTTCAGATAGTTTACTGCAAATTGTGCTTTCAAAAATAATAACAACATTGCTGTAATAACCTATTTGTCAGTTTTTCCAAAAGGATTCAAATTGGTCCAGTGGTAGGGAGTTGGATCTGCCACCCAAGCGTTGCAGATTCGAATCCCGGTTCTGTGGGCAAGACACTAACCCTCACATACCTGTAAGGCTCCAGGTGTGTGTGTGTGTGTGTGTGTGTGTGTGTGTGTGTTCACTTCACCTGCTGCGCACTTCAAATGCCGCGCACAATTTCAGTGTTGTCCCTAGTGGCCATATTTATGAACTCATTTCACTTCACTTTAAAGTTGACTCTACTGTGCTTGCTTTTCATTGACTACTAATTTTTAAAGATGCCCTACTTATTTTACTTAGAACTTACAGTAGTTCCAAATAAAATAAGCATAATTAATAAAAACACAAGTAAAGACTAGATGATATATCTGCATTTTATCATTAAATGTAGCAATTTGTAGCTGAATTTTGACGTACAATACTGTAGAGTGACAGTGTCATTATACAATACCAATCTTCTGACCTCCCACACGACAGCAGAACTGCACTTCATGGCCAAAAGACTTTTTTGGATATTTTTTTTTTTTCAGAAACTGACAGCGAAAGAAAAGACAAACACATTGTGAAAGAGAAAGTCTGAAAAAGAGAGATAGAGGGAGAGAGAGAGAGTCTGTGAAAAAAAAATGAGTGAGAAGAGAGTGGAGGGGTTACAGAGGTGGGGGCTAGTGAGAGATGGAACGAATGAGACAGAGTGCGATAGATAACGAGAGAGAGAGAGAGAGAGAGAGAGAGAGAGAGAGAGAGATAATAATAAAATAAGAGAATGCAAGAGAGATGGAAGCAAGACAGAGAGGGGAGAAAGCAAGAGAAAAGAGAGGGAGCGAGCCAATGAAAGAAATAGCAAGAGCGAGCGAGCGAGAGAGGGAGGGTGATTGAGAGAGAGAGAGAGAGAGAGAGAGAGAGAGAGGGAGAGGGAGAGCTGGCACAGGCTGAGCCAGGCGCTGGCTGTGTGGACACGGAGGAGTGCAGAGCGAATAGAAACACCAGAGCAGGAGGAGGCTTGAATGGAAGGAACATCCTAGGAAGAGAGAAAATCTGAGCAAACAGATCCAGAGAGCGGGAAAAGAAGACGAGAGCAGCACAGCAGCAAGAGAAGAGCAATTAAAGAGTGCGAAGGAAAGCGTGGCTCACATTTGGAGTGTCTTCGGTCGCCTGCTCCTTCTCTCTCACTCTTTCTATCGAGCTACCGGAGAGGCTGAAGTGAAAACAACCCGACAGCGATAAAGGACAAGACGAGAGGAAAGGGGAGGAGTGTGAACAGTTTGACTGACAGCAAAGAGGAGGGACAGAGATGCAAACTGAAGAATTGGATTTGTTTGGGAATGGATATTTTTAGCTCGCAAAGAAACTCAAGTCAAGACTCTGAAAAGGCAAGAGAATAAAGAATACCATCCCAGACTGATTGATGGATGGAACAAGAGCGATTCTGAATTTGGACCATGTCAGAACAGATTCCTCATCAACAGCGTTCAGCTTTCCCACAGGCAAGAGCCAGTATGTATGCGAGTGTGTAGATGTGTGATCTAGCATGAAGTACGAATTCTCTCACGATGCTTTTGCCCAGTAGTTGAGGACAGAGAGGTGAGATGAAAGTCAGCATTGAATGAACAACAAATGTCAGTTCTGGATTTCAAGCTTGAGGGATTGTGGAACCAGTTGCACTAGATTGTTCATTTCACCAACAGGTCAGTCGGAAGACTTATCCTCTGGCACTTGCTTCCTTATCCCATCCATCTCTTTTTCATTATCCCTTGTCTGGTAGCAAATAATCGCTCCTCTTGTTAAGATCACTTCCTAGAGCATCATTCTTTTCTGATCTGCATGCCGGATGCGTCGAGATGCTCAAAACAAATCCAAACTCAGTCTGGACCAGATGGACCGAGTTGGGCAGAAAAATGAGAAGCTAAAGTGCTAAAGAGCAATTTTGCCCGAGGCGTATAAAGCAGAGTTTACATTGCAAATGGAAGAAGCAGCAAGTGGTTTTCTGAGTAAACTGTCGGTTTGTGAGACGATGGACACTCTCTCCAGAGTTCTACCTTAGCTGGACAGCTTTTAAAAGTTCAGTGTGATACTTGTCTTAAAAGATTTAGCTGGACCAAACTGGGATACTTTGGCTAGCTGGCTTTAGTGCAGAGCTTGTTTAATCAGGTCAGTAGTCAGTGTTGTGGCTTTCCCGGCTGTGCTGGAGCCCCATGAGGGCCTCAGCTGTGGTGGACTGGCTGGGAGATGAAGCCTTCCCTTCTGCTGCCCTAGCAGCTCTGTGGGCCCTCATGGCTCTGGAAGGCCGCTGTCTGCGCCCCGCATCGCCCACCCCGGGCCAGCGCAGGGCCCGTCGCCGTCGTGCGCAACGTGGAACACCTCAGAACTTCTCCCGACTCACCTCGGCACTTCTGGCACGGACTCACCTCCATGGATTACGCCACATCTGTTCCCCGACCAGCTCGCTCCGACGCCGGGCTTTCTGGATCATAGCGTTCTGCACTTGTTTGGGTCTGCTGTTGTCGTGGTCCTCCAATCGGCTGCTCCACTGGATGGCTTTTCCCACTCACACTAGGGTCCACACCGAGTGGGCACGAGAACTGGCCTTCCCCACCGTCACGATCTGTAACAACAACCCTATACGCTTGTATCATCTCACCAAGAGTGATCTCTACTTTGCGGGTCACTGGCTCGGACTGTTGCTGGCTAACCGCACTGCTAGACCCCTGATACTGGACTTGCTTCAAGATGACAGGCGGCCCTGGTTCAGCAAGCTGTCAGATTTCCGTCTTTTCCTGCCTCCGCGCCGCTTCGAAGGAACCAGCTTGGAGTTCATGGACAGACTGGGCCACCAGCTGGAGGATATGCTGCTGGCCTGCAAGTACCGCGGAGAGCCCTGTGGAGCTCACAACTTTTCCACTGTGAGTCAGAACAAATGACCTCAACCTCCCTCTCTCTCTCTCTCTCTCTCTCTCTCTCTCTCTCTCTCTCTCTGCTGTCAGACTTCACGGTAATGTTTGTGGAATCCTCTTTTCTTCATGCAGAGCATGTGCAGGAGTCTCACACTAAGCTCTGACCTCTCGTCAGTTCTTGTCCTGTGCTGTCATCTGTCGTGCCTCGTGTCACATTTGTTACACTAAAAACCGACTCTTTTGACCCCAATTCATTAGTTCTTTCTTTCCCCAACACCACAGTAGCTCTCAAATATTAAACCAGTGCTGCGAACACATCAGGTGCAAACACAGCCATTCCAAGCCTGATTTTCATAATGTGGTAGGGATTGAGCATAATGCACTATTTGCATTTGTATCGCTCGTGGAGACCTTCAACTCCAGAACCCTTCATCTCTTCACACATAGTAGCACCTGTCCAGTTAATTGGCAAAAAATGCTTTTTATAAACCGCACAGCAATTATCCCACACTGTATAACAACCAGCCACGGTGATCTTTAACAACAACTGTTTTCCTTCCCACACCAAATGCTAAGTAGAGTAAGCAAAGTATGTTTTTTTTTTTCTGTTTGCATAAAAAGTGCCCATTTGTACTATGTTATTATTCAGTTTGACCGTCTCTGTGTTTGGTTGGGCAGCAATCCCGCCTTCAATTCCATAGGTGTTAGGATTGGCTCCAGATGGACGTGACCCAGAAATGGAAAAAGGGATTGGAGAATACATGACGTTTTGTTTTTTGCAGACACATCGATCTTAATGTATTTAAAATGTTCCTTTAATACTAACCGTGGATATCTGGTCGGTGGAGTTGCTGTATTCTTACACGTTGTAGTAATGTCACAGGTCTCAGAGTTTCCTCTCGTCGTAAGTGAAATAGTCCTTCACGTCCTTGAGCAAGTACCGCTTTATTGCACTCACTCCCTCATACCATACCGCACAACCATTTGAGTGATAAAAAAATGTGATCAAAAGTAAAAGGACGCTTATTAGAAACTGAAGGAAAAATAGGGGACTTTTATGCAGTGCGTAAAACTTTATTTATTTTCTACATGCCAGTTTCATAAGGCATGTAGAAAAGCATTCACCATCCAAGGTTGCTGGCTTACCTTTAAAGCGAACGCCTATATTGTGCATATTATTCTCTTTCTTAGAAATAGTTTTATGAATCCTGTTTTATAACTCGTAGGTAATGAAAGTTCTTTATGAAAATGTTCTCTTGGATATCAAATCCATTACATGATGTGATGTATCTTTTGCTTTGGATTGAAATGTGATACATGCATGTTTGCTACTGTGTTCTTAACCACCGTGCCACAGTGCTAGAGCTTTACGGCGTTGGCTTACAACGTTAGTACTTGAAGCAGTGTAAAGTACTTGAGTAAATGGACTTTNGGAAAACCTCATAAACAAAAAGTTTCTAGTTTTTCACACTTGTGTTTTTGAGATTTCATTCAGTAAGAGTAAAATACTTTGGTTTGGACCATAATTTTGAGACTTGTAAGGGAGTAATTTTTACAGTAAGTTATTTGTACTTTTACTCAAGTAGGATTTTCAGGTACTCTTTACACCCCTGCTTGAGAGTGAGCACTACCGCAGCGAGCTGAAGTGACAGCTGTAGGACTCGCTGTTGACACTGGAGACGAGATGATCAGATGGGTTTGGGAACTGTGTGAGTTTTCGAGGGCGTTTTGTTTGAATGTTTACAGGCTGTTGTTCTGTCAGCAGCTTTAACACACGGAGGTTAGGAGCAGCAAAGACAGACGCTTGTTTCACCAGAGCTGCTTAGTGTCTGGTGTTTGGAACAAACTCTTCTTCAGCTCTTCTAAAGACCTTTCGTTAGGCCTGGATGTCCCTTACAGTGTTATTTTCAGCATTCGGAAAAAAAGCTTTTTGTTTTCTCAGTTGCCTCACAGCAAGAAAAAACACTTTCAAAACTCAAGCTTGAGGTCCGGTGCAACTTTGGTTTCTTTCCACTGTCCAAAAATCATGTTCAGGAGAATTGGAGCCGGGAAATTTGAGTGTCTGTGTTTCCTGCTCTGTGATTGGTTTATATGCCACTAATCCAGGGTGTGTATCCTGGGATTGGCTCTGGCTCCCTGCGACCTAGAAATGGTAAAGCATTTCAGAATAGTTGATGATCTCGTGTCGATGTCCTCCATCACTGGAGCATGAGCAGTTGGAGATTTGTCTATCGGCACAGGCACATCTGCCTTTATCTCCATCACCATATCAATGTGCAATTATCTCAGATACAATTACCTCCAGTGGCAGAAAACGGGATTCCCTTCTCCAGTGTGCAATTTCATTCTTCATCAGAGCAGCGTTCCTCCATTCAGCATTATCCTAAACCGATCCACTCATCATCTCCGTCGGGAAGAATCTTAATGAATGTGGTTTAGTATTTCATAGTTTTTTTTCTTTAGTTTAGTTTTTTAAACAAAGCCGTTTTTGAGGGTAGACGGCAGTACGATCCTGCGAGCGTCCACAGACTAAAAGAAAGACTGCAAATCACCAACCTTTGGCCCTTTTTTAATTCACAGTTGTGAATTTTGAAGACATAATTTCATCACTCCATCTCCATGGTAACAGTATTTGCCTGGCATGTCCATCACTTGATGGGAATGAATGAGTTTCATTAGCTCTAACACTGGGTTGATTAGTTTGGTTTGGCCCTGTAATGATCCTTGAGGTTGAAGCTTTCCATCAAGGGCTCTGCCATCTGGAACCAGGGCTGTGGGCATCTTTCTTTAAGTAAAAAGTTGTAGTCTTTTAATTGTAAATCAATGTAGTTGTTTTTTAATTTGGTTTGGATTCTTTGACCTTTGATATATGCTGTGTCTATTTGTGTGTTTTTGTTAATAATTAGTATACGTAGATCGCTTCTATAATTTTTTTTCGTTATGTCTGATGATCAGGATTTAACCCTTTAATACGTACAGTTGGCCAATTGCCAATTTAAAAAGAAATTACTAACAGTTTGCTTTTCATTATACAGTATAATGTAGATACAGTAATACAGTATGTAAACTACAGTACTATATTAATTTGTTTATTAATCTATCCTACAAAGGAACTAACATTGGAATGAAAATACATAAACAAAGCAGAATTGACCAGAGAGTATTATGCAAAATACCAGTAATAACAGTTAGTCTCAGTTGCCCCGAGGCCAAATTATTCCAAGCTTTTCGAACAACAGTCCTTCTGGCAAAGAGTTTCTAAAGTGATATCCAAACTCAGATCCAATATTTTTCGACAGCTTCGCGTCCTTCTGCTTCCAGCAGTTTCAGATGATATATTTTTCATATCTCGTGGCAGTATGTTGTTGTGGTCTGGAGTTTGCTGAGCTGAAATAGTTCCTGTGCAGATAAAGTCAGGCATGACCTTTCCATTTGCTCTAAACCTGCCAAGATTTTACGTTTGAGATGTTCTCTAAACTCAGTGAAGGAATATAATTAGTGGAATTCAAGTGTTTTCGTTTTATTATTGAATGGTACATGTCAACTTTACTTGCCCTCATTGATTCTGGGATTTAGAATGTGTGTCTATAATTTATCAGAGTATGGTATAGTAGTGTAAATAGGAGTTTAATAATAAAAAAAAAAACATCACCCACGTTCACATTTATGTGCTTAATCATTTCCTGTCACAGTCAAGTTGTATCAGGATAAGTGTAACTACAATGAATACAAGACCACACACAGCAGAATTTACATGTTATCTTGTGTTATATAATATTTACGTATAATAACTATATGATGCGTTAGAACGATGGAATGATGCGTAGGTGAAGAGTTGGAACAAAAATGAGCATGGGTCAAAAATTATGGATTCAAGCATCAATATTAGCCATCAATTCAGAGTGAAACACCAGTTGCTGCAGGAATCCAAGTACAGCAACGTTTCAAGCTTTTTCAACAGACATGGGCTGTATCAACAAGTAAAAATGGTTTTCCAGTGTAAAATTAATTCCTGCTTCAAATCCGAGAGGTTTTTGGCCATAATTCATCCCTGAAGCAAACCACTGCACATGCAACAGATCCTTCTAACACAGATCTGTTTCCTCCAGTCCATCAAGGTAAACCAACCAAAGATGAACTGTGTGTTTCCCGCACCAGCGCTCAAGTCCTATTTGAAGAAAACTGATGCGTTTTGTAGATGCAGGTTCTATAATGTGAGTTTGTCAATATGACCACAAGGGGCCAAACACACACACAAATGGAAAAAGAGAGTGAGAGAGATAGAGACATAAAAATGTTTAAAATTACAGAGCGAGAGGGAGAAAGAAAAAAGACAGTGAGAGATACATGGGAAAGAGAGAGAGAGGGTGAGTGAGCAGGCGAGGGAAGGCGAAGAGAGAGAGATACATAAGAGATGGAATGAAAGACAGAGTGAGCTGATTGAAGATGATAGAAAATGATAGAAACTTGGACAAGATGACAGTCAGACTGGCATTAAGAGGAAATAAAGCATCATCTTGCAGTCCTGGTTTCAAAGACATCCGCATTACACATCAAATACAATTAGAACAAGACTGATTGCTGTGTTTGCATATGTTTGTGAGAGGACGTGTAGTGATGCAGCGCTGGGCATCAAACGGAATAGCAGAAAAGCTCTCTGTCTGTTCAGAAGCGTTCCACTGATTCATCGTCTGTGGCCCAGCAGACATCCATATTCCGCCTGAGTCTGAAGTCGCCAGTTGTTCAGAAATCACACACTTCACCTTTACCCCGCCAATCTATTCTGCTTTCTAAATTTCATTGTGCAAAGCAAGAGGTCAAGCTTCACACGGCGTAAACAAGTTCCAGTTAGTCCCGGCTTGCAAGCGGCATTTGATTTCCCTTGTTAGCATCTAGCGCTAGCTTCCAAAACACTTGAGGTGACGGCGAGGGTTCTATTTTTTCTCGTTTTATCATTATTAAAGATACTCGGCCCTCGCCACAAGCGCTACATGTCTATTGACTTTAATAATAGTCATTTAATTTGACGGCTCTGGATGTCCTATCCAGCGTAACCTTTGCATTTTAGCTCGGCCTGTGCTGAACCAATCAGAGGCTGTTGTGTAGCGGCCAATCAATTTAAAGTGACCGGCATGAAGAGCGTCTGGACATTTCTCACATACTTCTGCTATCTCCACAGTCTGTGCGCTTGAATCCCGCTACGCCCGTTTTAGTTTTGAGTTATTAATGCGGCCTTGGTATGGATTTTCTTTATTTTTGGCTAGTCATTTATCTGTGATTACACTTGAGTGCAGTGGTGGCCTTTGTCAATAATTAATACCACTCTACTCACAGCGCACCAAAGACTTTCATATATAACGCTCATATGTCAATACTGTAAATGTTTCTTCTCCGCGTGATGCCTCGGTAGTCGGTGGCAACTCAAAGTTTATTGCGCGTAAAACTTGAAGGTTTTTTCGTTGCATTCTGAGCAAAAACTCACAGCAGCGGTTTATTATCACTATCAAACACGACTTGCAATAGGCTTTAGGTTTTGAAAATTGCCAATGGTGTTTTTAAAGCTCGATGTGATGTAATTCTTCTCTTTTATCGACCTTCTGTGACGTTCCATATGGCTCAATCATAAATCGCTCCATAGTTAACAAACGGTCACAATGCGGCACAGTGACGTTACGATTAATTATGTGTTCCAATAAAGCGGCCGGCTCTATTAGGCGAAAGGCTCGCGTTAGCCACGGAAAAACGAGATGTTTTGTGAAAATGTCATTATGACCTTTATTGTT
>SOMO01000034.1:1059156-1069379 GCA_028128575.1 Paedocypris carbunculus | reverse complement strand
GCTAAATCATGTTTAAAGGTTTTTAGGATTAAATAAATGACATAAGTTATTTTAAGGAAATTGTGCTATCTATTTCATGAACTGGGTTTTTCATCTCTGGGACACTGGGAGCTGGAGCCAATCCCAACAACTATAGGCGATTGGCCTGAACAAACAAATCACAGAGCAGGACACACACACACAGTCAAGCTTTTGGACAATTCTCCATTCAGAGACCCAGAGGAAACCCACACAAACACTGGGAGAACATGCAAACTCAAACTAATTACAGTTTTCTCCAAGAGATGAAGGTACGTGATCCTTCCCAGATTGTTGAATGATGATTGAAAATTTGTTTTGTGTTGACTGCTAATGGCCGAAATGGGCTCGAGCCATTCCTCAATACAAGCCATCATTCAAATGTGACAAATTAGATGACTCTGTGAAGATTCATTCATTTGCTGAATCAAAATTCCAAGAAAAAGATAAAGTCTTCTGATTGCTATGCGTTGGCTATTGTTCCTACAAGAAATTCCCAACTCTTGTCTTGTACCGTGTTGGCCTAAGTTTAGTTAAGAATCATGATATATAAGTCCTGATCCATCTGAATCAAACATGAAGAATTGGGTCAAGCCTGCTGCGTTTGGAGAGGAAGTAACAGTCCAATTAAAAAAAGATTTTTTTGCAGCATCCGTGTTTTTTCTTTTTCACGAGTTCACTTTCTTCCTCACGGATAATGAAACGTTGTGTTTTAATTCCAGCCCCCTCAGGACACACACTCGTGACAGTTCTCGCATTGTTCCTTGTTGTTTGCAATTCAATATGTGGGGAAAAAAAAGAACGGTGTGGGCCGCAGAGAGATAGAAAGGATGGCAAAGATGGCAAGAGTACATCCTTTCATCTGTCTCGGAAGACTTTTTCAAGGGGGTGGCACCACTGTTTTTTCGGAGACTGGTGGAAATGATGGACCATCCTTAAGGAGCTCGCTTGTACACATGAGGAGTGTGGGTTGTTTATTTGCCGTGTCTGCTGCCCACCTTGCGGACCCCTGGGGAACCGTTCCCTTCCTTTCCCTGTGCCCTGGGGCCAATTGTGGTTCTGTGGGCAGCCGCATAGTTAAGCTGCAGAGGAGAGAACTTGGATTTCCCAGCGGCATTTTTTCTCACTGGCTTTCTCTCTCCAAACCCAAGAGGAGAGGCTGTGTGGCGCCGGACCCTCAACAAACAAACATTCTCTGGAAGCCAGAGGAGCGCATTTGAAATCGCAGGCTAGCCAGTGAAAATACTAACTGTTTGTTCACTGGTTATTGACTCTTGGTTGCTTGTTTAACCTTGGTAGAACGTTCTCTCGGAGGAACGGCTACAGACAAGCTGGAGGGTTTTTCCAAAAGTATTTTGTTTGAAAGGGAAAGATAGTGTTATCAGCAAGCTGTAGGAAATGTGTCAAACTTGTGAATTTTGGGATGAATAATCTTTACATCCATCTGTCTATCAATCATCTATTCATCAAATCATACTTCCATCCATCCATTCTGTCTGTTTGTCCTTCCCTCATCCATCCATCTATCCATCCCTCGCTCAATCCATCATTTATTCATCTAACCATACTTCAATCCATCAACCTGCCTGTCTGTCCCTCCCTCATCCATCCATCCCTCAATCCATCATTTATTCATCTAACCATACTTCAATCCATGTACCTGTATGTCCTTCCCTCATCCATCCATCCCTCCCTCAATCCATCATTTATTCATCTAATCATACTTCAATCTATGTACCTGTCCGTCCTTCTCTCATCTACCCATTCATCCATCCATCCAACATCTATTCATTTAATTGCATTTCAATCCATGTACTTGCCTGTACCTTCCTCATCCATCCATCCATCTAACAATAATCTATTCAGGTATTCATACCTTCATCCATGCACATGTTTGTCCCTCCCTCGTCCATCCATCCACACATCATCTCATCCAATCATACTTCCACAAAGTACCTGTCTGCCCCTCTCTTATTCATTTATTCATCCATCCACGCAATGCTAAATGATCAGACCTTGATCAGGCCGGCAAGAAACGCACATATGACCAGAGGTAAAGAGAAGGAATGTGGAGCTTCACAGAACGACAGCGGAAGCACAGACGAGGTGGAGGATGGTCTCTGGCTAGTGCAGAGGTGAGATATGGACTTGGCCACATCGCAGTGGAGATGAAACTGGCCAAACTGGCTTTTCCAAACCGATGCCCCTGCCAGCAACTTCAGATGGCTTTGGATTTAAACCAGTGGACTTCTAAAAGGCTGAGGCTAAATAAAGCGATCCATTCTCACACTATATACTCACCAGTCTGTCTCCTGCACAAGCCTCTGACCTTTTCCACCATCTTCGCCCTCAGCATAATCCATCCTTCACGTTTATGAGGCGCTCTTCTACAGTCGAGCTTAATAAAAATCTGCGGTTCCACTCAAGAGGGCCTGTTTCTGATATCCTGTCCACCTTATTCTGGACAACTTCAAAAGTATGAAGTCTCTCTCTCTCTCTCTCTCTCTCTCTCTCTCTCTCTCTCTCTCTTTTAATAACAGTATAAGCAAAGTACTTGAAAAGCCCCCCCCCTCTCTCTCTCTCTATCTCGCTCTCTCCACTACTACACCCCTACACATTCACATTTTCACACAATTTGACATTGCACATCAGTTCCATTAAGAAGCAAAGATCAAGGCTCATCAGCACTAAAGAATTTCCAGAACCGGTAGATCTTCTATGAGAGAGCATGTGTAAAAGATTAGCGAGGCCTGGAGGAGATATCGGGCCTTCTGAAGATCTATTAGCAGACAGAAGAATGTGCAACTTCCCTTGTTTAGCTGCTTGACTTAAATCACCTTTACGTTCAATCTTCTGAGGAAGTCAACTCCCCACCGCCCTGGTGATGAAAACCAGCTCTTCTCTAACTCCTTCCTGCATCTCAACGTGTAACTAAAGCGGAAGAGACTTCTCTTTAGGGCCTTTAAAGTCAGACCACATCTGTCTTTACTAATTGTTTAACATTATTGCATTTTTGGGGGGAAGAGGCAACATATGACCAACTTATAAAAGGCAAATAAAAAGGCATTTGGTATAATTTGTGCAATTTGACACTCTTCATGTCATACACTTTTATATGTTATGCTTTTTAAGAAATGTGTTATGCTCTTGAGGAAAATATATTTCCACAATGCTGAAACATTTTTAATTGTGAATTGAGAAAAAGATATATAAATCATGGGCTACAGTCCATTAAACACTTTAAAAGTAAAAAAAAAAAAATGACAAAAAAGAAAAGAGCATGAGCAAACAGGGTCTCATTAAATTATCAAATAAAACATAAAAAAGCTCTTTGTTGCCACCAAAGCAAGCAAGACTTTTATCATCGTTTAGGACTGATAAACGCCCCTTTATGACTAACGTGGTTTCCGGAAAGACCAAGGTGAAAGCGAAAATACAGGATGTCTTCAGTGGTGCTAATTAAAAACGCCCGTGTCTATTTTCATTTGCTTTACATTTGAAATGACAGCTGAGGAGCCAGACGGGCCTTCGCACCCGTGTCAAGCACCTCCAGCGGGTGGAGGACCGCGAGCGCTGTCGCCTAGCAACAGCGGAGAAGCAGCCGGCATCAGAAAAAAGAAAGGGGATCCCTCTCGGATCACGCCACGTGCGATCACGCTTATTCATGCTTCTGTTTGGCCAATCTATATCTGCTTTCAGTTTGTTTGTCTGTCTGTCAGACCTGTCTATCTGATAGCCATCTGTCTGTATCTGTGTAACAGTCTGTCTGAGTATCTGCTATCAGTTTTTCTGTCTGCCTGTCTGTCTGTCTGTTTATCTGTATCTGACTATCTTCTATCAGTTTGTATGTCTGTCTGTCTAACCATCTTGCTGTATACACGTATGTTTCCTAATCTAACTGTCTGTCAGACTGTCTGCTATGGACTTGTCTGTCTGTCGGTCTTTCTGCCAACGATCTGTATGCATGTCTCTTAATCTGTCTATAGCTATATAAATGTATCATCTATATGTCTTATCTATATATCCATCTGTCAATCTATCAATTTTTCTCCACCTATGGAGAAGACGTAACTACAAGACAAATGTGAAGTGTGGGCGTGGCCAATCTTAAGTACACTCCTCTCGGTTAAGTACGCACACACCTCGCAGGCTCAATCTGCAAACATGAGCTACCGTAGAAGCGTCCCACTGACATATAATCAAACCCTTTCCATTGTGCTGAATTTCAAAATCCACCGCTATAATTTTCTTCGTGAATCGAGTACAAGGGCACCACTCTCCTCGAGCATCTTCAAGTGCATTTGGAATATTACCGGAACACCTTAATTGTCTGAACGTTCTTCGGGAGCCCATCTGAATAAGGACTATCACGAGTCCTCTGGGTGAGAGGAGCGAGTGGGCACCATCTTTCTCAGTCTCTCATCGTTGAGGATCTTCTGCGCTTTAGGAGCCATCTTGAGTTTTTTGCTTTGAGTTTTCGTTCTGTTGCTATTACGGATTCAAGAAGCAAGGAGAGAGAAAAAAACACACCACGACTGCGGTTTGGAACACTTATGCAATGAGTTATCTGAATGTGCGGCGTGTAGCTCAGCCCATTGATGATCTAATATCAAGGACTGAGAACAAGTCATGTCATAACTGCATATTACAGCACAAAAATGTCGGGCATTCGGCGGTTATTTTCCAACAAGCAAACGAACACAGGACATCTCTGGTACATACTGTCCTCTGAATGACAATAACACGCTCAACCTGACTGGATATTTATAGAAGGCGTATTTATAGAATAGGAAAAACACTTTTTACACAGTCATAGGCTTGGCTTGATAAACTTTTGAAAACCCAATGGCGTTTGGTTTCCTTCACACAGGACTTTGCAGCTTTGTGTATGAAGCAGTCGGCTGAAGTTGTTCGTAACACTTCCAGCCTCCGTATCCTCCCGTCTACTCGGCGAAGAATCTTGGCCAGACCTGACGTTGAGTGTCTAAGAGGGTTCCGGCTGGCGGTGTGGGTGTGTGGAGTGGAGTTCAGGCCAGGAAGTTGCCTACACAGCCATCAGTCTGAGTCAGTTTGTGCGGAGCTGCGCTTGGACAAAAGGCTGAATTATCAGACGGTAAAAAGTCGCGTCTGATCTAAACGCCACAATCTCCCCTTGATCTTCATCCCCCAACGCCCCCGCCGCCTCCTCATCGGCGCATGCTTCGGCATGGTTGGGCTGAATTGTGGAAAAAAATCCAGTCAGGCTTGTTTTGGGTCATAATAAAGATGAGAATGCACATATGCGCTTCGGCACGTACAGACTTAGAGAGTAAAGATGCGTGTGTATAAACATAATTTGTATATGTTTGTTTAATATGTGTGTACTGTGTAGATATGCGTATATGTATTAATAATATATGAATTTATATGTATTTATCTGTCTGTCTGTCTGTCTGTCTGTCTGTCTGTCTTTTTGTGTCCATCCATTCATTCATCCTCTATCTATCTCTGTCAGTCTGCCTGCATGTCTATTCATCCATCCATTCCTCTAAATACGTAATCATGATGCATAACTCATTATATACCATGACATTTTTTCCAAGTTATAATTATGAACACATATCCACCTTTTATCCAAAGTGACACTTCAACATAATCGGCTTCGGTGACCCAAAACACATTGGCTCTACGTTCCTCTGGTGAAGAATCGAGGATGTTATAAGGAGAGCTGAAGTTCTCCAGTGTGTCCAGGTTCAGTGGTGGTGCTGGTAAATACAGCGGCAGCTAATTCCCTTGACATTTACACATCTACCACCATGAGTCAGATTTGGACAGAGAACGGACGGTAGAAATTCTCAAAGGATTGATTTATTGTTCATACATCACACGAGTGCGCGCGCATCTTCTATCCATCCACATCCACACCCACACTCTGCTGGTTGTTGACAGTGCCTGGTGTTCTTCCTTCCCTTTACCTCATTGACTGTAATCGCGAGGAGGACGTCAGCATGCGGAGTGCGTCATGAGGGGAAGCATCACCTCGCGGCGAGCGGGAGTAAAGCGCACACAGCACCGCCATCTCTCTCCCTCATGCCGCGCTCAACAAATCCCTGCCTCTAATCCTCCGGTGCAGCCATTTATATTCCAAACAACAAAAGAACGCTACACTAAGATGGCTTGGGGTAAACACTGAAAAATCCGTAAAACCCTTCTTCTGATGACAATGGCATGAATGCAGCGCACTGTAAGTGCTGGTAATAACATCACATGGGGAACAATTACATAATCTAGATGTTGGGAGCCAGCTTGTGCAAAACTGAAAAATGGGGATGAAGGAGGTCGTTTCCTTTATTTTGATATTTTCTAAGGACGAAAAACGTTTAATTTGCCAAGCATCCGTCGCGACACTATAATTTGTTCCGTTTGAGGAGCTAAAGCTTATCCAGGCATTATTGGTCAGAGGTGAGGAAACAGAACCGCTGGCTGGCCAATCACAAAACAGACATATTCTTACAAGTTATAACCTACAATTCACTTGAGAAAATTGGTTTTGGACTGTGAATTAGTCATTTCTAATTGCTCAGACTATGCGCATTTGAAATTACACACTCAAAAATAGTTCCACACTGCTAATGCGTTGTCCAAGCCTTGTCTCCAATCGTTCGATGTCGATAAAAACGGAGCAGACACAGGCCATGCAGGTTAAACTTCTGAACTTTAATTTAACTAACAGATGCTTCGGAACAAATCAACCTACTGTTAAGATTAGACGTTTAGATTAGCACTCCACCGATTCGCACTGAGTAAAATCGAGCAGCTTGAGACAGTAGATAAAATAAGTCTGTAAAGATTTTGGGTTAGTCACAGCTAAGTGACTTATCTAATGCTGACATTACAGGTAAATGTAAAGAAAGGTCAGTTTGAATTTTGAAATTTGAATTCACATTACCAGCAGAACTTTTATTTTTGTGTTAAATTCAACTGAGTTTTTTTTTATTTAGTCAACCTGAATTTGAAAAAAAGATTGAGCTGTTAAGTCACTGTAGTTATCTCAACTTCACAACTGCGCATTTACCACACACTTTATTTAATGTGCTTTACATAGCATTACAGTTTTTCGATTGGACCAATTTCTATTTTTTCTGGGGAAGCCATGACCTTTGGTGACCCAAGCACTGTATACTACACACTATACTCAACAGATGTAGTATGTATGTATAGCATACATATGCTCAACAGAACAGAAGGAAATTGTATGAGCATGTAATTCCACAACAACTCAGTTTCTCAAGCTCAAAGACAAAGGAGGGCTCAAAATGCCCCTTTACATACCTTTCATAGGCCACATATTTTAATACACAAATACAGAAGTCAAAGGTCAGACAGGTAAACGATGAGCGCACAATCGCCCTTTTGCTTCCTTAGCTTGTAACGACGCAGACTGACGCCGTCTTGGTCAATGCACGGCTGGAGGTGTCGACAGACGGATACGTGCATCCAGCTGGTTGTTTTCATAGCATGGCGACTATCGAGCCATCGGAAAGATCAAGCTCCACTTTAATCCGAACCATACCGAAGATGCTTTGTTCCTGAATGTTAGCGTTGCGCGGAAGAGTTCTAGCGTTTAAATTAAAGAACACACGTGCGTAAGCGAGCCCCAACTGGCCCTGACCCTGAGCTCATGGAAGTCTTACGCAAACTTCCCGTCTTTCTTCCGCCATGGCCCCGTGACAGCTGTGTCAACACACACATGGGTGCTGACCTTAAACAATCCCTGGAGAAAGTCATTAGACACCGCTCCACTAATTTCACCACGCCACATTTGGATATCTAACAGCACTGTCAAACCCTAAACACACAAATATACTTGTTAAAGTTGACTGGCGTGAAGTGTTGTGCGTGTACACTGGGCCTGTAAATATCCAAACAGGCTGGTTTTTCAAATTTTTCCCAAAGCGGCAGATATTTCAAATGAATCTAGGCAGTTTTACTTGAACCCATACAGATTATTATGGGAAATTGTGTAACGTGGACAGAAGTGATTTTTGACGAAACAAACATGACTTAAAATAGACAGCTTTTGGATTCATTTTAAATGACGCAGTAGATTGATCGACAAGAAGAGTGAGAGAGAGAGTTGGAAGGAAGGAAGGAAGGACAGAAAGAAAAGAGAATGGATGAAAGGAAGGACGGGTGGAAGGAAGGAAGGACAGAAGCAAGGAAAGATGAAGGAAGGAAGGACGGAAGGAAGGAAAGAAAGAAAGACAGACAGAAAGAAAGAAAGAGAATAAAGGAAAAATGAACTTTTTGAAAACTCAGTGGGAAAAAAAAAATAGTTCAGCCATATGAAAATTCTAAGAGAAGACATACAAAAAAAAAAAAACAATACACAATTGACAAAACATATAAAACAAACAATAGAAACATTATGTATAAAGTTTTGTTGCTTGTACTTAGATACATTGTATTTTTCTATCAATTCAATGTAGCACTAGAAATCTTTTACTTCTCAAAAATAACATAGACGGTTCTAAAACATTGTGCATAATGAACACGCGAGATGGCACCGAGACACTAAAGGTGGATTTCATTCGTACTGCTGGATGTTACTTATTCTCCGTTTGCACATTTCAATGTCTCCGGTTTCCACTTTTATCTGTTTTTCCAGAGGGCCTTTTGTTTGGTGTCATAACAAACCGCCGCACACCAGCCGTTGAGTTCTGTTTCTTCAGCTCGCCGTCTAAAGGTGACGGACGACATGTGTTTTCCTCCACGCCGCTGTTTTTTTTTCCTTCACACTATCGCGAAGCAACACAGGAAGCTGCGACTACATAAATTGCGGATCCGGTTTCGAGTACTGGTGACTTGGACCTGGACATTTACAGAAAACCCATAAATCTGTGGATGCGCATCAGTCGTGTTGATATAGTGGTCACCATGCCAAGCTATCAAAACACCAGCCACACACATTCTCACGCAAGCGGCCACCTCTCCAGGCCTGGCCCCGGGCCCTTCCAGCCATCATGGTGTCACCGTGGGGCCAGTGACTAACGGATTTGGCTGCTAGTTCAGCAAGGAAGCGGCTGACGCTCCAGAGCCACCGCGCCAGAGTACACAGGCTGGGAATCTGGCCAGTGGCGATATAGGAGGGAGCTGCGGGCCTGCCAGGCCTGGGAGCCAAGCCATCGCTTTAAAAGTGTCTTTTCAGAATGAGAATAAAAACATGGCACGCCGCGCCGACTCACCGTGAAGCAAAAACAGCCCGCGGGCGAATGAGCAGAGCATGCCGTATGTAAATGGACGATACTCGTGAGCCAAAGGACAGCGGTGATGTGGCGTCAGTAAAGAGTACCAGAAAGCCACACTTGAGGAAATGTATACCTTACTGTAAAAATTACTTCATTACAAGCTACTAGTCACCAATTCCAAGAAGTCTTGAGTAAAAGTCTCAGGCAAACTCCATGTGCAAAAAAGTGCAACTGCTAATTCACTTGATTTAGCTCATAAATTGCATCCGGTACCTTCAGGATCCTGGAGATGCTCATCTGCCTAAGACATTAACCGCGGTAGAAAAAACTACAGACTTGTCGCACACAATCACAATGTAACAAGTAACCATAATTTCAGATGAAAGAAAGTACAGATACTCAATCACAAAATAATAGAGTCAAGTAGAGCGTAAAAGTAGCTTATATGGTAGATACTCAGTACAAGTACAAAGTAGCCAAACTACACCCATTTACTCAAGTACTTTACATCTCTGGTCGGTAGTGCCATTTACACACTTGGCCTACAGTGAGATGTAGTAAAGATGAACACCAACTCACACTTTAGGGTCCTGTATAAAGCACAACATGAATGAAAACCAAGGCCACTTCCTGTTAGACTCTGACCTTTACAGCCACGTGTTCATGGACCTGAGTGTATCATCCGCTGACACCTTGACCCACCGGGGCTGAGAAAGGCCACCAGAACAATACACTCTCACCCTGCGAGGAGAAAAAAAAACGACAGTGTGCAGAAACGGGCCCTGTCCCCTGCACAGGAAGCGGAGGCAATTCCCTTTGTGTGAAGCCCTGAATGGCTCCAATACTGCTGACCACACACCACAGGCATTAGCAGCCAGAACGTGGCCATTTTGGTTTGACCTTCAAGCTGGTTCCTCCAGAGCAGCTAGGAAGAAATAGTGTTAGAAAGAGCAGTCAACTGTATTCAAAAAAAAAAAA
>SOMO01000034.1:1020343-1048896 GCA_028128575.1 Paedocypris carbunculus | reverse complement strand
TTTTTTTTTTTTTTTTTCTATTTTTTAGAATTTAAGTGTGCCTTCTAGTCTTAATTACGATATTCAAATATTTGATTAAAATGACAATTTATTCATTTTTTGTAATAGTTTTTGGCAACTAAAAACATTGACAAAATGTGTCATATTTTGTGTGTTCAAGTGCTACTCATTCACTTGCAATATAATGCAAATTAATTACCACATTAAAACAAACCTGCTTTCCAGCACTAGTTGCCCATTTCTTTCTATACATTTTAACTAAACAAACAGGAAATACTTGACGAAAAACGCAGTGTCCCTGTGCAGGTGTGATGATCGATGACATCTTCCTGCAGCCATCTTTCTCAACGTTTGTCTTCAGCGCCAGCTATTTCAACTATGATGAAGGCGGGAATGAAAATGTGCACGCGTGTGCAGTGTGTTCAGAACACGCCGAGGTTCTGCGTCGTGTTGGGCGACGCTGTTGTGTCAGACTGTGAGTTCTTNCGAAAAACGCAGTGTCCCTGTGCAGGTGTGATGATCGATGACATCTTCCTGCAGCCATCTTTCTCAACGTTTGTCTTCAGCGCCAGCTATTTCAACTATGATGAAGGCGGGAATGAAAATGTGCACGCGTGTGCAGTGTGTTCAGAACACGCCGAGGTTCTGCGTCGTGTTGGGCGATGCTGTTGTGTCAGACTGTGAGTTCTTGGCACGAGAGGCTTGTAATCACAACCAACACCCATAAACCCACACAGCGCTGAGTAACACCCACCCACGCAGTCACATGCACATCCTGTCGCCCCCGAACAGGACTGGACAAACCGTCGACATTCACGCCCGCTCACAGTCAAATACGTGCAAACAGTGTGTGTGTCGCTGTAATTGACACAAACCGGTCAGCGGTCAAACCTTTCAAAAGGCGCTTGTGTTCACACTAGGGAACTATTCTCAGTCATACGAGGGCTTATCAAATTTGAATAGGATAATTTGCTAAAATGATACGATGTCTGCTCGATATAAGCTAAATATAGCTGGCTCTAGACAAAACAACAGCATTTTCCCTCAGACTTTGAGCATTTTGTGAGTCTTGTTTTTTCACTTCCTCTTTGTCTGTTGCAAAATTCCCCTTGTTCTTTCCTGATAAAGGCTTGGAGGAAAAAGGTGAATGGGTGTAAACTTTTCTGCGCCTGCAGCTTCTTACTTCACCTCTGTCGGATCTGGGTGACTCCTCGACAATGACTAACGCAAGCGCTCGACATCTTTCACAATCGGTGACTCACTAACGCACAATTGGATCTGCCGATGAACGTGCACTGACCCATACTCCTACTCGTCCCACCACGTGTGCACGTTTCCTTTTATGCTTTTGTTTTTGAGCCCATGACGTGCTGCTGCCGAACATAAAGAGGCGGATTAAGACAAACTGATATTGAGTAAAAGCACTGATAGACCTAAAAGACCTATGACGTCAAAAGAAGTCAATCAAGTCAAGTCAAAGAAACATTGCTGAATTTATAATGGCACAAATCTGTCCTGGGTTTACTTCATATGGTTAGATGAACTCAGTTTCCCAGAATTCCTTGCTTTTATGTTGTCATGTCTCTTCTTGTTCATGTCATTGTGTTGTATTATTTTGCCCTTTTGTATCAGTTATTGTTCCGCTGTTACTGTACTTTGTGTTCTTGCCAAAAACAGATCAACACGTCCACTTCTGTGTGAGTTTTTAATGTAGTACAAATACAGCTAGTCTATTGAGTACAGTTAATAAATACTACACGTGTGTTGATTGAACACTTTTGAATCTATCTTATTTGTTGGTCTTATTTTGAGACACTTAATTTGTCAATAGTTTGTCTCCTAAACTTATTCCGGTAAATTCCGGTAAAATATACTGAAGTATGAAATAAAGTAGAAAAAGAAGAATTCAAGTCACCTGAAGTCAAACACAGTCTATACAAAACTGATATTCGTCAGAGATGCCCCTTTAAAAATTCAACCATGCGCTTTCCATGAAAAGCATTCGTACGTGTCCATATTATTAAAACAATCCCATCTGGAAGGAACTAGTAACGAGGCCGTTTACTTTTACACGCCGTTGACCCACATGTCACCGGCCGTTCATTATGGGCAACACACGGCCTGGCATGGGATGCGCTGGAGGTGTTTTAATTGTTTTCAGTGGCACACTCAAACCCAGTAACTGGAGCTGCCCGACGTCTGATGTCTTTTGAAGTTTAGGGTCTCTTGCTCAACCCTTAGTTGGATTTTTTCCTCCATTAGTTTTCTTTTCCTTTCTTTCGGCTATCTCATGACTGTTCCGCATTCCTCCCCCTCCGTGCTCTCATTTTGCCCACGGGCTGTACACCCCCAGTTTGGCTTGACAGACTTCCTCCTACTCCTTTGCCCCCCTGGCCTCGTCCCCTCGGCCCACTGCACCCCCAGCATTCTTCAGCACTGACATGCCATGTTTACATGGACGTTGTTCTGGAAGTGCGATTCAATTTCACTCGTCAAGTACAAAAGCAACAAAGACTTTTCCACTTCGAAATTTCCAGTCTATGGAAAGCTAGTCAACTCTTGGTCTTTATTTGGGTACAAAGCAAACCCCAATTTTGAAAGCTATTATTCAGTTTTACTGTAATATTTCAATCCCACTTGGCCACCACCAGCAAGGGCGGATTAGCCGACGTGTTTTAACAGTGCCCCTATCGGAAAGGTCATCTTTTTCCATCGCGCCCTCTCATGTGCTACCTCCAAGACAGTCAGGACATTCAAATGTCATTGTCTGCGAACCCATTGCATAATTCACACTCGAAATAAAAAGGGTCATGATGTTCTTTGTGCTCCTAGCTCATTCCTGTTGTGCAACGTCCCTCAATGACCCAAATCCACCATTACGGTGCTTTGTGCAGCTCATTTTCATCTGAAGAACGACAATCTAGCTGTCTTCTAGGAAAAGGCCAATGGGCCATCTTTAAACATGCAGGAGCCGCAGCGTGACCTTCTGAAGCGTGTAACCACACGCGCTAAACGTGAGATCTTCACACTTTGTGTAGTGGCTCAAACCTGCTTTGAATGCCACCCCACACCTTCTCTATCCGTACGTCTCTTTCTGCATAATCATTTGGATCTAAACCATGGCTACGTCTGTGTCATGAGAGTAAATATGCATGTGACAGCTGTTGAACAGTGTTCCACTCATGATCCAGTTTCAACAAGCGCTTTTTTATGCTTGTCATAGGTGAAAGGTTTATACTCAAACGTTAATTTTTCCAATAGACAGTGCCGTATTTTTTGCAATAAAAGGTGCCTTTGTAATCCTTAAAAAAAGGTTGACTCTGCGCTGTATAATCCCAAAATATGTGCATCGTTTGTATTTGAAAAAAACCTATAAAACAGATTTTTATAAAAGCCGTGCCTTATAATCCACTGCACCTTATAAATGTGCAATTCATTTCATGCTACTTAGCATTGATGTCTGGTTCACACAAAGCACAATTTTTTAATTTGTGGGGAGGCATGTGCGCTACAATTTTAAAACGCTATTAGCTAGCCCCAAAAATACAATAGATGACATGCTCAATATGCTATGTTGCATAGCACGGGTATAGATACGATAATGTACTTGCGAAATTGACCATGCCTTGTCCTCACAAAACACTTGTTTGTGCGTTTTGAAAATGTAGCATCAGCTATAGTCCAAAAATTATGCTATCTTAAACGTGCAATACATTGCATTTTACAAAGCAGGGAGGTGGATGTAATAACAATGACACTGTGGTTGCAAAGTTGACCATGCCTTGTCCCCACAAAGCACCGTTTTGTACTTTGTGGGGACGCATGTGTGCTTTATTTTCAAACCACCATCAGCTAAAAGTGTGACTCCGCCACGCAAGCCAATTTTAAGCAACCTAAGATAAATCTGATGAATAAACCGCTAGTCTTTCTCAGCCAGACATACAATCGGATTCCAGCAGCCTCTCCGGAGGCGGTAAAGTACAGACACGGAGACATTCAGTGCCCGAGTTGGAGTGTGAAAACGGGGGGGTGCAAATAAGGAGTAGGAGGCAGCCGCACTGAGAGTCCGGCTCAAAGGTGACGAGGCTCAGGGCTGCTGAAATGGCTCCGCACAGACGCTGCCCTTTGCTCAGAAACACCCATGTACCACCATCCCACCTACAGCCTCCTGCTGTAGACCCCGCGCTCCCGCTCCTCATGGTCCCGGCGTCTGTTTTTTTTTTGAGGCCCAGCGTCTGGCTGAGGCATCCGGCCTCCGCCAAAGAGCCGAGCAACAGTCCTTAAAGGTACTTTGGGTTTGAGTAGGCACGGAGTGAGTGGGAAAAACAGGCTCTCTCGAAACATGGATTTATGTGCTTGATGCTAATCAAGGGCTCAGCGTGTGTTGCGCCAGCGTAGCTTTGACTCATCGTTACGTCGCATTAGAACATCTACAAAACTGGCATGACGACGAACAGCGAAAGAATACGGAACAGTGTTGTTGTTGTTGTTGTTGGCGGTGTTGTGCAGATGGCATTTAGCATTTTTTGGTTTTGTTGTGAAATTATTACATATCATGTTGGTTATTGAATTTCCGAGGAATAATTCGAGGGGTTTCAAAAGAGCAGTTTGTGCTTGAAGGGAAGCGAGAACCACCTGACCTTTCATGCGAAGACAAAGTAGCTGTTATGATTTAGTGATCTAGAATTAATCCAAAATGTCACTACAATACGTATGTAAAAACACACACAAGTAAGAGAAAGACAAGAAAGCAACAGACTGAAATACTTTGTGTTGTAATTTGAAGTTTGATCGGGATAGACGACTAGCTAGCTTCAGTGGCTAGCTTGTTACACTAGCACTAAGGCTAACGTGAACTATACAGTAAATAGTAGCCTTAATGATAAAGCTCACATGACTGGCTCTGTGTTGTTTTAGACTTATTTGGCTTTGCTTGCTTATTTACGAACTCACAAAGTCAAAATTTCTAAAAGCTGGCAGCAGATCGACCTGTGTGGCACATGGAATGTAGTTTTATCGGAATGATAAGGCTTTACTATTCTGTCCCTTTGTCGTAGGAATACTTGAGAGCGTAAACGTCCCAGCCACCTGTGCCTAAAGCCGGGGTCAAGCGTGACCAGCAACTGCCCTTCCTTGTGTTCAGTGAGTTCAGATGACGACCCAAGCAAACCTGTTCACCTCTCGCCAATGCCCACACACCACACACTAGCTACTGTAAGTGTGTGCGTGTCTGTGTGGGTCGTTGTGGGGACAGAAATGGCTTCACGCTCTCAAAATTCCAGTTTTGCTGCAATGAAAGCGTCTTCACCACTCCCATTTTAAAAGGCAAAATAAGCAATTTATGTAAAATGGAAATACTAAAGTCGCTAATTTGTTTAGCAAATGCTTCTAACCAAAGTGAGTATTTTTTTACTTTAGAATAAAAAATGTGTGATTGCTTAGGGTAAAAACAAAATATAAAGTGTTTTGAATTATATAACAAGCATCTTCCAAAGTGATTAAAATTACTGTAATATTTTGACTAGATTTCATATTAGAATATAAGGTGCAGTTTTTTAGTATTTTTAGTGACATAGATACGTAAAGCAGTTAAACGACAAAGCACACAATACATTAATAATATTGTTCAATAATGTATTATAGTTCATATATAATACAATTCATGCTTTTTGTAGAATAAAAAAGTTATTTAGTAATCTTGTTACGTCACAACTGTTAATAACAATTTTGACTGATTACGTAATTACAATATACACAAAAGATTGTATTAATTGCTACTTTTTGTCCGTACTTTACGCGGCTATGCTCCTCCCACACCGTGAAGCTTTCAGACCAGCACGTTCCACGTTCAGTTTACGTAAGGAAATTAAAGCGAAGCATTCATCTGACGCATGGCATAACACTTGGTTTTGAAATGATTCACGGCTTACTTGACATCAAAGGAATGTTCTGTATGCATCTATCGCTTAGCCATCATGAAAATATATTGTGCTCGACTCGACTCCAGATAGCGACTGCACCGATGCCGTTTTCCATCCGCACACAAAAGCGCGTGTGTGTGCGGCGAAGGCATGCGGCGTGACCTGAGGGCCCTTTTCGGCGCATGACAAAACAAGCTCCGGCGCTAGATGAGGCACAGAGAAGGGATACGGAGTTTGTTCCATGACCTCAAACTTCTCATTCCCTCAGTTTCTTCTCCTCCTCGGCTCCGAGTTCTTTCGCTTCTTCTTGCAGTTCTCCACCGCCCCCTTAGTTTGTACCCTCAGTCCGGTGGTCACCCCCTCCACACGCAGCATTCCTTTGTGAGTGGGTGGAAGGGGTGAATGGGCACATACGAGTCCAAAGGGGACAGATGAAGGAATGACAAGCACTTGCTGGCTTTGTGAGACGAGAGCTCCGGTCTTGTGTTTGGGGTGGTGTGGAATTTGAAAAAAAAAAAAAAGCATTTTTGGCTTTTCTCCACAACATCATTTAATAAGCTTTCCATCCTTATCTTGTTCCCATGAGGTGAGCTGGTCAGGGAGAGACCCCTTCTGGTTCACTTGTGCAACTGCTGCCCTCATAGGCCTTTCGGGTCCTTAATGTGAAAAGTAAAATGTGTATTTATGCACAGTTGGCCTATAGCGGTAGTTAAGGGCTTACTATCCTTCAGTGGTGAGTAAAGTGGCACAGCAACTCTGGATCTAAAGGCAGGCTACACCCACTGTACTGGTGGCCAATCAATCGCAACGTGGGACACAAAGACAGACACATTCACACTTTGACTCACACCTCAATTTTACAGACTACAATTTTCCACTAAACCAGTGATCTGCATTTTAGTGTATTGTACAGTAGACTCGCACCTAATGTACGTACTATTGCATGTACTCTTCGTACTTTTCTGGAAGGTGTGTACTTCAGATTGACCACGCCCACACATCGAAGAAGCCAAGTGTCTTAATGAGTCAATGCAAATCACCACGCAATTGTTGGAAGTCTCTTGCTCACGTTGTGCCATTATTGTCCACTTCCGTGCTTTATAAAACGCAAAAAACATCAAAGCCTGCGCTAATCTGCACGATCAGATCAATCCAGAACGCTTGCAAAAATTTGGCATACTTAACCGGAATGCGTGCTTGAGAAAATTTGTACTAACGCGAAAGTAAACTGTATTTATTACATTTTTAATACATTCCTAAATTTGTATTTTGTGTGTTAATTTTTTTGTGTTGCAAGTTGCAACAAAGGGAGTAGTGTTCTTAATTTCATTGTAACCATGTGATGCAATGACAATAAAGACATTCTATTCTATTCTATTCAAGTTTACCGTAATTTTTAGACTATATGGTGCACTTCAAATTACACTTTATTCTTAAATTAATGATTATATAGCGTATGTGATTATGCTTGTAATCTTATATGCCTTAAATGTGAAAAAAGATTGGGATTTAGGTGGTAATTACAGGTGTGCATTCTAGTGAATATTATGATAAGCTTGAAATAAATGAATAAAAGCCTTTAGAGATCACGAATCATGGTCATGGATTTTCTGCTTTCCTCAAAAGAGTTCAACTGGGAGCAGAGGAAGTCTCTTCATCTTACACTATACGAGACGCATTATCAGGTCGACCATGCAGCACCATTTCAAAAATTGTTGTGCCAGACACTTGGCGCAGACTCAGGGCACTGACTCAAGCTTATTATTATGCCCAGAACAATGGCAGTACATCACAGGTTTGTATTGTTAAGCAATAGAAGAGCATTAGCAAACACAGTCATACTGTTGGAGGACGTCAGCGCGCCTCCCTGTCTGCAGCCTTTCCATCACCGCTTCGCAAGCGTCCGTCCAAGTGTCACAGCGTTGTTTGCTTTCAATTCCTCTCCCGGAATCGAACAGGTTTTTTAGAGGCCGAGCTGGTCCGTGGGCTGCTGACGCGGGGGCGGGACAGGAAGAGGTGGGCGACCAGAGAATTGCATTTCCTTGCTCGTCTCCACTCCCTGCCCTCGGGTTATCGATTCAGCTCCTACTAAAACAACACACACCCACGTGGGCTGGCGCAATAGACAAGTGTTTGTTTGGCCGCGGACTCTCCAACACACACACACAAGGACGTGAAGCCTGCACATGGACTTGATCGTTCAAGCTCCATGAATAAAAAAAGATTTTTGGGATTTTTGGTGTTCATTTTTGCACCATTTGACCCCCGCCATTCTCACATGTTAGCCCACGTAGATAGACACACACACACTCTCTACTAGAAGACAGTGGATGGAGAGACATGATGTGACTCATCCAGCCTAATTATTGAAAGCAGAAAAAAGGTGTTGAATTAAATCAAGACATTTGCTATTTTTACTTTGCCAAACACGATTTGCCAAGCAAGTGTAAAGAATATTGTTTCTGTTGTTGATGTAAAAAAAAAAAGGACATTATGTGCTTTATTAATAATAAAGACTATGTATGGTCTGAGAGCTAAACATTTGTTTTATTATTGGATTTAAACGTTTTGCAGGGTGAGTTTGTTTTCTGCTTTTGTGGATGGATGGATGGATGGATGGAAGGAAAATAAGACATTTTTTATTTAAAGCTGAGAATTTGGAAAATTGTGAAAATGTACAAAAATTGCAAATTTTTCAACAAATGTGAGTTGTGCGAAACAAAAAGGGTATTTGCTTGTGGCTTCTACAGTAAAATTGTATTATAAATTTTTTAACAGTAAAAAGTTGTTGCATTAGTGCTATTCAATTTTAATTTTAAATTGTATTTACATTTTTGATTTCGTTGTACCAAGACTTATTGATTCCGCTCGTGTGTGACGACGCCATATCTCTCAGTAGCCATGGCAGCGCTATGTAAATACGGCGGCTGCTCACCTTGCATGAATGAAAACGAAGGTAAGCGTGTTTTTGTTGTTAAGGCGGAAGCAGGTGAACAGGAAGTGCGTCAATAGCCAGGTGCTGTTACACACCCACGGCAACGAGTAATGTTTGTGTACGGGGAAGGTGGTTGTCGCCCTTTACCGGTTTACACTTACCGTAATATCGCCTCGTGTTGTTATTGGTTGTTTTGTATAGCCAATATTTTCTTTTATTTAATAATCAACAATTTTCATGGATGAATAATAGAATTACCGATCTTCATTTGTCCTACTAAATTGAGAGTGTGACTGTGTTCCGTTCACCTCCGTCCAATCCACTGATGTCTACAGGTATGCCCGGTTTCCATGACAACATGGGTTGCTGGAGAGGGTCTCGTGGGTGGGTCGGGGGATCACGCGAACACAGACACGACGTTCGGCCGGAAAGGGACACAACAGACTGTGCTGGGCTGAGAACAAGGTGTCCTCGCCGAGAATGACTCGTTATTTAGAGGTTCAGACGCACATGCGGCCGGCGGCGTGGCACCTGTGTAAGCGACACCAGTGGGCATGTGCGCCCTCTCAGGCCACGCTGCCCTTCTAGGACACGATGAAGCAGTGTTTCCCTGTAAGTAGACACGCTACGATGAAGTAATCGCGGGAGTGACGTCACCGTAGATCGTAATCGCGTGAGTGACGTCACTTTAAGATCCGTCTTCACACGCTGGGAGGCGGTTACGGTAAAACGAGAATACTGTGTTACGTTCTGGAACCTTCACAACAGACACATTTCAACACATATGGCGTTCGATGGCGAAACTATAAGACGTACAGTCCAGACTGAAAACAAGAAGTGAGTCATGACTGAATAGATGCCTTAAAATATATACGGATATTTTTCACGAGTCAGAGATAGTCTAATGCAGTCTCAGTTGGCATCCATCTTTTGCGAGTGTTCTGGGTATCACGTTTAACGGGCTCCCATTCGATGTCCCATTCGATGACAAGCCCACCTGACCCGGCTCTGACTCATCCTGCGATGAATCTGCACGCGAACCTGTTCCTCGGAATAGCCATCACGTTTTACAAAATGTGAGATGTATCGCGACAGGCTTTCAGTTAAAGTTACTCATTTGTCCCACGTTTTGATGCAACGAAGAGGCAAGTGTAAACCCAATCCATGCACCTTCGCACGTGGATACGTAATCCAGGAAACTCATGCTAATTGTGAGCCTAATTCCTTGCGAAATCCTGCTTGTGTGATTGTATACACGGAGTTTGGTGTCATAATCTACACATAAGCACTTTAAAGAACAACACGAAGAACTACATACGTGTTTCAAACTCAGATGTGGCTGCTGTAGTACGTGCGCATCTAGTGCCCTCTGATGGTAAAGTTGACAACTGCAGCGGTTAAAACGATTGTCAGATAAGAATGCCTCCACCGTCTTTTCAAGTGACTTTGTTTTTTGCTCAGATGACTAATCGTGTGATTTTGTTTTGTTTATGTTTTAGCACAGACTTGCTTCAGGCTGCCTGATATGTCGAGCCAGCTCAGCATTTGGAGGTTTTGTGAGAGCGATGGAAAGTTGTGGTGGTGAGATGCTGGAAGAACGTGTGGGTGTGTGAAGCGGAGGACAGGGTCCAGAGGCTGTGATATTTATAACCCAGCTGGTTAACCTGTGCTCTGTAGCATCCTTTAGAAGCTTTGTCTGTATTCAGGTCACGGCAACTCACAACAATTACTATATAGTTACGGTATATGTATATATGTATATATATATATAAATTAAAGTAAAATAAATAAATAAATAAACATGCATACATTAACATAAACATAAAATACACTACACACTATGAATAAACATAACTATAACTAACACTGCACTTATCATAATAAGCATAAATAGCACATAACACCAGTTCATGTCACAAGTTTAGTGTGGAGACAGTATATATAAACTCCTTAATTAGTTGCATCATTGTGCAAAATGTATCATACAACAGTAGAGAGAGAATAAAACACACATCTCTAAATATAAAAACATAAACTATAAACAATAATAAATAAATAACCCAGCACAACATGTATGTATGCATATTTACCAGAGGTGTAAGAAGTACCAATACTCCAATACAAGTAAAAAGTCACAACTCTGAAAAATATTCTCTATTCATGAGGTTTTATTTTCTAATACAGAAACGAGATTTAACACCTCCATGCTTAAAAAATGGTAAAACTAAAAAAGAAAAGGTCTGTCTCAATCAAACTCAAATGTGCTAAATAAATACGTTTATGTGGTTTCTAATTCACAATTAGATTCCAGTATCTTCGGCAGACTACAGAGGGCAAAATTCACCCAAAAAAAAATTAACCGGGGTAAAAATTGATTATGGTTTGTCGGGCACAATCAAAATGTAACTAGTAACGGTAAGTGTCAATTCGAATGTAGTGAAGTGAAAAGTACAGTTACTCAAACCTGAAATACAGTAGAGAGTTGCTTCTATTTTTGATACTCGGTAGGAGTAGCCAAAAACATACTTAAGTGAAGTAGCCAAGTACATTTACTCAAGTACTTTACACCTCTGATATATACACATACAGTATATATATATATATTGTGTGTGTGTGTGTGTGTGTATGTGTGTGTGTGTGTGTGTGTGCGTGCGTGCGTGGGTGCGTTCGTGCCCGCGCAAACAAATCTCTAAGAATTGCGAATTTATAAACCAGGAAGATAGACTGGTAACACTTACATTATAAAAAAATGTAAGTGACGTACCTGACTCACCTGCGGATAACGAGAAGCAACCTGATAACCACGTGTTCCAAACAAGAGAAACAGGCAACGGAGAAGAAATGACGTGGACCCTAAATATCGAATGACCCCTTAGGATAAAAATAAAGAAACTGCTCTTGAAATCACATCAATTGTGCTTACCTGTCTTGATCAGAATTTTAGGTTTCTTTTAAAATGAGCCAAGAGGACAAGAACTCGGACTAGTAGATTCTGCCATCTAGTGGCCAAACCAAAACGGAAGCTCTTTATTTAGATGCACTTATTGTTCGGTCCAGTAGATGGCGGCAAAATATATATAAATATATATGCTATATAATTATAATATATAACTTCCCCCCGCTAAGTGTGTCCCCCGCTTAACACACGTGACGACTGCCACTCCCTGGTCAGCTGCTCATCGGTCACTACTGTCGGACGATCTTGGGAGGACATCCAGTGTCAGGTTGCACTTGTTTTAGACCTCCATGTTTATTATTTGCCCCCCAACTGTTGTACAGTGTGTTCTGTGTAGCACCCGGGTCCCGAAGAAACATCTCGCTTCACTGTTACTGCTCTGCCATGTGGTGGAAATGACAATAAAGCTTCCTTGACCTTAACTTTAAGGTCAGTGACCTAGACCCTGAATTATTAATTCCTCTAAGCTAGATATGCAAATGAAAAGATAAATCGATTGATAGATTTAGAAGTCTTTAATCAAAATATATACCGTCACAGTTTTTTTCCAGTAAAGCAGAAAAATAACCTATCTGTTTAAAGACACAACACCAAGCGAGCGCTGGGTTTGTGGGAGAGTAAGTAGTGAGTGAGTGAGTGAGAGAGTGAGAGAGTAGTGAGTAGTGGTGCTCAGGGGCTGCAGACGTCAGGAAACTCGCTGAAGATGTTCTGCACGATCAGCTGGTCGGCGCTGGAACCCTCGTCCTCCTGCAGGATCCGCTGCAGTGATGCCCGCAGGTCCCGCACGCGGTGCTGATGCTGCGTGTAATCCGTGCTGCGCATGATGGAGCGCATGAGGGACAGGTGCTCAGTCCGCATCTGCGTCACACACACAGCATCCAGAAGCCCGGGAAGGGAAAAGACTAGACACACACACACACACAGCACTCACGCGGTCTCCTGGTGACAGGTCTGAGATCAGTCTCACAGCGATGTCGATCATCACCATCAGGTCGCTGCTGTAGAATATCTCTGCGGTGCTGCGGCTGGAGAAGACGTCCTTCAGGAACTTCAGCACAGAGTGAGGAGCAGCAGGAGCAGTGTGTTTCAGCACACACACCGGGTCCTCTGCAACCACACACGCATTAATCCAGTGTGTGTGAGTGTGTGTGTGAGTGTTTTACCTCCTCGGTTGTGCAGGAGCAATATCTTCTCACTCAGGATCTTCACATTGTGTCTCTTGATAAGCGTCTTCATCACAATGTTGCTCTGCGGATCTGCGCATCACATTAACAGGAATGTTTCAGCTTGTGTGTCGCTCTAGCAGCGGGCAGTGTGTGTGTGTGTGTACCGTTCAGATGCAGGTTGAATGACAGCAGCAGGTTTAGGAAGAGGTCGGGCAGCTGCTCGCAAGGGTCAGAGGTCAAACCATCTTCGATGACATCCAGTATGAAGCCCAAAAAGTCACAGTTGAGGTGTTCTGATGGCGCGCGATTACATCATTAGTCCGTCGTGTTACCATGACGACGAATGTGACACGCGTTACCGTAGTGATGCAGTGGGATCTGCTCGCCGGTGGAGAAGATCAAGGCCATCAGCAGCGCGGCGTAGCGCATCTTCTCGATCTCTGCGCGGCAGCAGCAGCGTGAGTGACACGGTGGATCGGCGGAACAAAGCGTCTCTTACCTGTCGTGTCCGTCAGCAGCTCCCGGGCCACTTCCAGCGTCAGCACAGAGTTCAGCAGCGCAGAGATCAGAGCCACGTCCAGAGCGCAGACGGCGCCGAACACCTGCAGCAGCAGCAGACGCAGACACACACGCTGCTCCTGCACACACACACACACACAGTTTATACAGACACATTGCTACACAACAGAGGTGTAAAGAGTACCTGACAACTATAATTGAGTAAAAGTACACATACCTTACTGTAAAAGTCATTCCACGTTTTTGCAAATTACCAACTATAAGAAGACTTGAGTAAAAGTCGTAAAGCTTCCACTTTTAAAAGAACTTAAGTATTTTACTTGTACTGAATTTAGGCTATAAAAAAACAGGAAATGTGAAAAACAAGACATTTTTATGAGGTTTTACTTCCTTTTATGTAGAATGAAATTTAAAAACTTAATGTTTCAAAATAGCACAACAAAATCGATTTTAAAAAAGAACAAAGTCAGTCTCTGTCTATTTGGCTCATAAATATCATCCAGTACCTTCAGCCACCTGCGGATGGCAACATCACCTTGTCCACACATGAAATTAACCACAATAGAAAAAGATGCTGACTTGTCGCGCACAATCACAATGTAACGAGTAACAGTAAGTGTCCATTCAAGTGTAGTGGACTAAAGAGTAGATACTGAAATGTACAAAATACTCAAGTAAAGTAACAAAGTCCATTTACTCAAGTACATTACACTCCTGCTACACACACACACACACACACTACACATGGTGCGTCACTTACCATCTGATAGTACGACACGAGTGACAGGATCCACTCACACTCGTCCTGACAACACACACGCCTGCAGACCTCCGGATCCGCGTCCGTCTGCGAGAGAAGTCATGATCCAGATCACTGTGACGTCACTGACATTAAAAACGTGTGTGTGTGTGTGTGAGAACAGGAGAAGGCGTCACCAGTATCTGCAGCAGTTCCTGTAGGTAGCAGGAGATGATCTGCTCGTCTTCATGAAGAGCCCAGCTGCGCTGCTGCGCGTCATCACGGTGGCGTGCGAGATCCTGAAAGATCAGCTGCAGCCGCGTCTCGTCGTGACACGTGTGTCCGGGCGGCAGCGTCAGATCCTGCATCGGCACAGACACGCGCTCAGCATCAGCAGTAGCACAGACACCAGCTGAGTGACCTCTGACCTTACTATCCAGCAGCGACAGCAGAACACGCTCGAGGCCGGACGCCGCCGCGGGTAAAACGGTCTGCAGGTGACCCACCACCACGCCCACCGCCACCCGCGACAACTCGTAGCTCAGACCCGTGTTCTTGCGTACCAGCTCCACCAGCTCGGCCCCCACACACGAGGCGGAGCCCTTCTCTGGTTGGTGCTTGGAAGAGGGCTGTGATTCAATTGGTTGAGGTATTGCAGAAGGGGAGGAGTCAGGACATTTTGAAGAGACTAACACTGGAGCAATTTCTTTCTTTATCTGATCTTCTTCCTGGGAGGCGGGAGCAGTGAACCTCTCGGGAGGTGGAGGCGGGGCTTTGCCTCGTTTGGGCACAGGGGGTGGAGTGCTGCTGGCACTGGGAAGACTGGTTTCTGATGAAATAACAGAATGGGAGGAGCCAGAATCTACAGAAGAGTTGACCAATGGAGAAAGTCCAGGGGTCAGACTGAGAGCAGAGCTGGAAACTCTTTCAGGTTCTAGAGAGAGGGAGAGAGAGAGAGAGGGAGAATAAGATAATGAGAAGAGAAAGAGCTTCTGCTACAGCTTTTTGACCAAGTGCAAGACTGCGAATCACATTTTTTCATGTGAATATTCAATCCCAAGAGTTTTTCTACGGTGGCTTTCATCACTTGGAGCTGGAGCTCAGCTAACACACTTCTTGACTTCTTTCATTTTGCCGATTGACTGGGACTGGATCAACACTTCAAAAAGATATGTGATCTGCCGCGTTAATGACTCTATAAAGACAGAGGTGTGTGTTCAGTCAGGGTGAGGGCGCGTGCGAGTGAAACACACCACTGGAGGGCAGCGTGGGCCGGGGGTCTGCTGGTGCTGCTCTACACGGCTGAGGCGGAACCTGAATCAGAGAGAGGAAGAGAGTGATGACGAGCTCCAGCACACACTCTAATGGCCTTCACCTGATAGACGTCATCCTGACAACTTCGGGTTCGGTTCAGTCCGTTGTTCTCCGGTGGTCCGCGGCTCAGACACGCTTCGCTGGAGGACGACGAGATCTTCTGCTTCAGAGAGGAAGGATCTGGGGTCCTGCGTGACACAGTCTCCTTCCTGTGGTGGATCAGCTTCCTGAAGAGAGGAGGAGCACATCAGTGAGACACGTGAGAGAGACAGACAGTCAGGCAGAGAGACTGACAGACAAAGATAGAGAGTGTTCAGAGACAGTGAGAGCAAATAGACAGATAGAGATGGAGAGTGGTCGAGAGAAAGAGTGACAGCCTTGGAGAGTGAATGGGACAGCAGATAGACAGTCGGAGACAGACAGACAGACTCACTGCAGAACATCCCGCTGCTCCAGATTGTACTTCCCTCCGTTCGTCATTGCCACATTGTGAATGGCTTCGATTGCTCGATCAACGGACTGCAGAACCTCATCCTGCTCCGGAGCCTGATGACACACACCCACACACAGTCAGTCCCGCAGACAGATTGCAGTCACGTCACGTGATTGCCTCTAGCGCTCGTGCTCACCGGGATTTTCTCGACATAAGCCGCTGGGATGTATCCGGTCTCACCCGAGCTGCAGCGCGTCGCAAGCCACCAGTGCGCGCTGCTGCGCTCCAGAATTATAAACGAGTCCCCGGCGGCGAAACGCAGAGCATTGCGCTCCGTCGAGTTGAAAGCGAACAGAGAACGATACATTTGACGCGCGTCTGTCACGCGTTAACGCTGTGCCCTGCACGTCAACAACACTCCAGGCGCGCGCACTTGCAGACGGGCGCGCGCCTCACAGGGCAACTAATCGAGCATTTTGACCGATTAAGTTTCACGGCAATAGTACAAGTTTGTCAAAAAAAAGTGTTGCCGAACGAGATTAAAAACGAGTCTTGTAGTTGATGTCTATTGTTTTGACAGATGTTTTATGCAAAACTGGAAATGAAAAAGAATATAGTTGAATCGATCCCCGATAAGCGAGTGTAACCATGAAAAGCGTCCGTGCTCCCCTTTGGGCGTCATGGCCGCCGCGCGATGTCTAAAGTTAATCTCACCCGGTTCAGTTCACGGACTGCGGCTCGGCTCAAGATCGCTGCCGTCACTGAACCGGTACATGTGGGCGAGAGTATGCTCTGATTACGCGTGGAAACGCTGACTTTGTGTGCGTGACTTTGGTTCTGTCTTTCTGGGCCGTCTGTAGCACTTGGCAGGTACGAAACCATAGACTGGGTCCTGAGGATGATGAGCTGTATCAGCGAACCAGCGTGTCTGTGCTACAGAAAGAGCCAGAGGTGGGCAGCATAATCTACGGCTACAGTCCCAGAGGATTCATCATTGACGGCAACCGAGTCCTCGGCCCCTGCGCGGTGCTGCCGCCTAGCGTCCTTCAGTGGAACGTGAGCTTCTTCATCATCATCATCTTAACCAGCACACGACTCTTCTTCTCCACTGTGTTTGTTTGTGTGTAGGTGGGCCATTATTCCGATATCACACTGGAAAGCCTGTCGCTGTTTTACCTGCTTGAACCGCGGATAGGTGAGAGAAAGCATTTGTGCGTGTGTTCGGCTTGAGCAGAGTCTGTTCTGCTTGCAGAGGTTCTGGTTCTAGGAACAGGGACTCGGACTGAGCGGCTGGACTCTAGTGTCATTGGCTTTCTGAGGAGGAAAGGCATTGCTGTGGAAATCCAGGACACGGTATATGTACAGATCACCACCAATCACAGAGCAGCTCTCACATCTCTCTCTCTCTCTCTCTCTCTCTCTGTTTGTGTGTGTGTGCGCGCAGGCCAACGCATGCGCCACATACAATTTCCTGTGTAGTGAGAGACGCCTGACAGCCGCCGGACTGATTCCTCCCTCTCCGCACACACACACTCTTTGAGTGACTTTTGTGTGTTTGTTGTACAAACTGTATGTAGATAACCTGCTGAATAAAGGAATTAAAATGTGTGTGTGTGCGCGCGTGTGTTCTTTTGCAGGGTTTAGTGTGTGTGTGTTAATCTGCTAATCTGATCAGAGTCATCCTCATGTTCAGATCTTTATTAACAGAGACGTGCGCAGTCTCCCAGGGGTCACTCTGAGGGTCTGAAGCTGAACTCTGAGCCAGTGATGCGGCGATACAGGTCCAGCAGGTCGTCCGTCTCCGTTTGGAGGTGTGAGGTGTGATCGTAGGATTTAGAGATGAAGATCTGTAGGAAACGCGTAGTTATCACAAAGACGATGATGATGAAGAGAGATATACGACGGGTCACACACCTGACTCTTACAACCGTTGTCTGCAGGGACCATCAGATCACTGACACACACAAACCTGCAGGTCAAACACAGTCAGATGTCATCTCTCACACACACACTCACTCACTCACTTCTCCATAATGGGCTCCAGCAGGGTCAGACCAGCCTGAACCTCCCTCACTGGGTCGCTGGTCTCCACCAGAGTGCTGACCGCAGCGATGTACCTCCCCTCCGCCGCCACGCCGTGAGCAGACGACAGCACACACACGTAGACGTCTGCACACACATATATGTCAGCCGCTGCAGAGAGGACGCAGAACTGGTGAGCAGTACCTGACTTGCGGTGGTTCTGGTTCTGCGGGATGATGATCTGGCAGGACTTGGCCTGTTGTGTGTTCTTGACGGGATGGTCGAGCAGACAGATGACCCGCACCACCCGGCCCACCTTCTTCACCCGCTCAGGCAGGTAGCTGGGGTCGCAAAGCAACTGCTTACAGCGCAGCACCTGCACACACACCACCCGCCTCGGACATTTATTAGGCAGATTTTTGACCAACCAGAACCTTCCGGTCACAAGTCTCACCTCCCCTTGCGATCGGACCGCCACTACTCGTCCACCCTCCATCAGCACCTCCTCCACACCGCGCCGCAGCATCACACCGGTCCCATACGCCGCGCCCAGCCTGGCCAGGCCCTGCTGCAGCTCCCCCAGACCCAGCAGCGGGTAAAGGAACGGGCTGTGAGTGTAGCGCTCCAGGGACTCCATGTAAAGCTTCACGCGCCCGATGCAGCTCATGCACGACTCGTCCAGATACCTGACGGAGAGAGGGAGATAGAGGAGGTAGAGATAGTGTGGAGAAGTGGGTAGCGTTGTTGTCTCAGAAAAAAACTGAGTACCTGTAAACCATACAAGAGTAAAAGTACAAATACAGTTCCTTACTGTTACCAAGTTTTTTACTCTGTTACAAAAAACTCTTAAACCTCTTTTTATGAGGCTTCTTTTTTCCTAATATAGAAGTGGCAACATTGACACCTCAATGTTTCAAAATAGCAGAACAAAATTACGTGATTTTTACAGTGATACATGTATTTACGTGAATATAAGCACCCCACAAATAAAAGCACCCCCGTGATTTTCAGGTGCTAAATAAAAATTGCAAAAAAAAATGGTTAAACTACAAAAATCTTTTCTTAATAATACTATTCTTTCTATTTTTAACAAACCTAACTTGTGACAAAAAAAATAGGCTAAAAATATTAGTCTAAAAAAATCTATTCTAGTCTTACTCCCATAATCCTCCATTTAGGCCCTTCATGAGCCTCCCGTGCAGCTGCCAGCCAGACTAAAGCTGAGCTTGGTTTTTGTTAGATGTAAATATCAGAATAGTATTGTTGTGCTGTGTAGCAGACAGAGCGATTTGATTGCATTGGTGTTCTTCGTTTTGAACTGTTTTCTTCTTGCTCCAAAGCTTTTGTGTGCTGGAGTGTGCTCGTTTTCAGGCGCTAGCAGTTAGCCGATAGTGGGGATCAACCTGATCAAACATGGTCTGTCTATTCAAATCTTAGTGACTGTATTTAGTTCAATCTTCCAGTGTTATTTTGTCCCTATTAAGTGTCGCGGCGTGACTAATGTTTCTTTATTTCTGTTATTATATTATAACATATATTATACTATCATTATAAGCACCCCACAAGTTTTGAGAGTTGAAAATTTGAAATAACGGGGGGCTTTTATTTGCGTAAATACAGTAGAAAAAAAAAAGAGTAAAACTCAAATGTGCAAAAAATTAAACCGCTAATTCAAGTTCTTGTGATTTAGCTCATAAACAGCATCCAGTACCTTCAGTGCCCTGCAGATGGCCATATCGCCTCGTCTGCCCAAAAAATGTACTGCAGTAGAAAAAGATGCAGACTTGTCGCGCACAATCACAATGAAACGAGTAACGATAAGTGTGGGTGTGAGTTTGAGGTCTGGTCAAGATCCATCTGTGAGGAGTTCTCATGTTGTCCCAGCAGAGGGCAGCCTTAAGTGTTGAGGGGAATATGGGGGTCATGTGTAGAAAATACCGGACCTGCATCGTTTGGTGACTTACTGGTCATTATCATGCAGAGCCAGCGCGTGACCTATGACCTCTACCGCATCAGTGCCCAGGTGGAAGTGGTGAAACACCTCCCTCATGCTGGTTCTGACAGGGTCCATGTCATGGTAAGTCCGCGGGTCTTTCTCCTCAAAGTTCTGAGTGAAGGACAGGAACTTCCTGAACCTGCGCTTGTCGAACATCCCCATCAGATCTAAACAACAACACATCACCTCACACTCAGTACACAATCTTCTCCGGAGGATGTGACCTGTGTGTGTGACCTGAAGTTTGCGTGTCAGCCTCAGTGCAGGGAACTTTATGAATTTTTCCTCCTTTTAGTAAGAAACTTCCTTCCACAACCTTGAAGTCGAGGTATCGAGTGAGTTCAGAGCAAAGCAGCATATGCACCAGCTGCCCTGAACACATACACACACACACACACACACAATGCTTTACACACATGGCCATTACTCAGACACGAGTTTAGCCGCGAAGACAAAAAGCTTGGGGACCACTGTGCTAGACAACCACATAAAATTGGACCCAGCACTGAGCCTTGTGGAGCTCCAGACTAGTGTGGGGACAAAGTAGAACTTCTCCTTATCACATTTCATTGTTATTAAGAAAAGCACAAAATATTTTTTGAGAATATAGGAAATATGGCTCTAGTGGATTCTCTATTCTGCATTACATTGATACAGTGTAAGTACCGCTTCTAGTTTTTCTACTTAGACACACACCGTTTGCCAGCAGGAACTTTGGAATCAGATCAATATTCCAGTCCTTCCCTCGTTCCATTAACTCCGGAGGAGGAAGAACCTGAAACCTTTGGTAGAGCTGAGAAAGAGACCAGATCATCATCATAATGTTGAAGAACGTGAGTGTGAGTAGATCTGCTGAAGAATGGAATCAGGTTAAGATAAGTTCAGTTCCTTCAGTTGACCAGGTCTTTGTCCCTATTCTGATGGTGAAAGAGTGTGTCAGGAGTGTGTGTGTGTGTGTGTGTGTGTGTNGTGTGTGTGTGTGTGTGTGTGTGTGTGTGTGTGTGTGTGTAAGTGAGTGAGGTGTTACCTCCTGTAGAGAGGTGAGGCAGACACCTTCTCCTCCGTAATAATGGTTGCGGTCCAAGTGAAGAACTTTCTTTCCGCTGACGGTCATCAAAGCAGATAAAACACACTCCTGCAGGAAAAACTTGCACTGATTTACCAGATAAACCTGTGCTGTGCTTTCTTCTTTATTTCTTACATTTGTAACAATGTTGTATGTTCATATGTTACGAGATTTGAAAACATTAAACATGTTTCTGTTCTACAGCATCTTATGAATCTTCAGCAAAGTTAACCGCATTAGTTATGTCTAACATCACCTTAATTCTCGCCATCATCATCACGTCATCTTTTAGGTATCAGCCATCAAAGTCTCAGAAACACTCACACATATACTGTACTAGAATTCATTATATGACATCATAAACAGCATCCCCGCCCTGACCCCACCCACAAGACCTTCTCACCCCTTAATCCAACAGAAACTCAAAAACCCCATTGTGACCCTCAAACAGGCTTCAGAGTTGTCAATGTCCCCACAAGTGACCATAGGGCCTCACTTTAGTAGACAAACCTGGTCTTAAAGGCCCCATTTATTCATAGATGCCCATACACAGAGACACACACACACACTCTTACTAGTAGTGTCTCCACTTTCCTACTCTCACACACTCTTCACCTTCAGTCCAGTTCCCAGAACTATCACATCAAACTCCGACATTGCGACGCTCTCGACTGACAGAACACCGTGTGTGATTATTTTATTATCCGAGACACACTCCTAATCCCAGTGTGTGTGTGTGTGTGTGAGAGGGGATCATCGTGTGGATTCTGCGCCAACCTCAGGTTACTGCTGTCTGAGACAAGAGAGCACTACATCTCCCAGAATGCTCAGCGCGACCTGCGTGTAATTTGTTGTTTTTGTCAGAAACACACCAACACCAGCAAGTTCTTATAAAGATTTATTACACAAAGAGTTAATAGCAAAATCTCTTCTGAAAATCAACTGTTCAAGTCTGTTTAGGGAAGTGTGTGTGAGCGCCGGGCTGCTGTTGCGTGAATTTTTTTGAGCTTCCCGAAAGGACATATGTCACTGGGCAGCTTAAGCGGCAGAGTTTTACAACAGGATGCACTTGCTGCTCTTCTTGCCCCTGCGTGCCTGCAGCGCCGCCCTGGTGGCCATCTCAAACACCTCACGCACGCCGTCCTTGCTCTTAGCCGAACACTCCATGTATCCAAAGGCACTGATGCGGTTGGCCATGTCTCGGCCCTCCTCTGGCTTCACCGGCTCCTGACACACACGCACACACACGTTAGCCGCGCTCCTTTAGCATTAGGGCTGAGCAATTATGCCAAAAAGCAATTAATTTAACACAATTACAATTAATGAACGATTATTTTATTTATTTCCCTTTCATAGTTCACTGAAAGGTTTTGTACACTGAATATGCTCACAATAAAAGCGAGCTTTTTTTTTTTGAAAAAATGTGCATTACTTGATTTTAAACTAAATTAAGGAAACACATACAGATCGTCTATATGATTACTTATTAAACAACAACTGAAATTAAAGCGCAGTGTCTAAATCAAGCAATCAGTTTGTTCTTGTCAAAAAAAGTGACAAGAACAAGAAATAAATAACTTGCACATTTGAGAACAGAAACCTGAAAATATGTGCAAGTTCTGATATGAATTTTCGATTAATCGTCCAGACCTATTCATCACAGAACACGAGAAACACTCACCTGCTTCATCTTGAAGAGTTCACGTCGTGTGTGCTCATCGTTCCGCAGGTCTTTCTTGTTGCCCACCAGGATGATTGGGACGTTGGGACAGAAGTGTTTGACTTCTGGGGTCCATTTCTCTGGAATGTTCTCTGGGTGTACACACACACACACACACACACACACACACACACACACACACACCGGTGTGATTAGACCGATACAAGGTGAGATGCAGTAGATCTTCCCTGGTAACCACTCACCGAGACTGTCGGGACTGTCGATGGAGAAGCACATGAGGATCACGTCGGTGTCGGGATACGACAGCGGCCGCAGACGATCGTAGTCCTCCTGACCGGCGGTGTCCCACAGAGCGAGCTCCACCTGAAAAAAACACACGCGCGAGCTGTCACAGGCCCGTGGACACTGACCAGTCACCCGACACACACCTGCTTCCCGTCCACCTCGATGTCGGCCACGTAGTTCTCGAAGACCGTGGGCACGTACACCTCGGGGAACTGGTCTTTACTGAACACGATCAGCAGACACGTCTTCCCGCACGCGCCGTCGCCCACGATCACCAGCTTCTTCCGGATGGCGGCCATCGTCGCGCTGTGGATCAGTTCACGCACAACATCCGTCAAACAAGCCGCGCGAGTTTACAACGTAAGCGCGAGATCGAACCGCGCACGGCTCCGTTTTGACGTGCGAACGTCACGGGCTCCTGGCGGTAACAATTCTCTGGCCTGCGGAGGTGACGCGCTCAGATTCGAGAACGCGCGACCCACCGAAGCTTTACTAGCGGCGCAAACCGTCACGAAGACAGAGCGAAGGCGGCAAACGCGTCAAACGTGTCTCACCTTCCACCGATCTGCTCGAGATCACCGGGACCGGGGCGGTGCAGCGCGCGCCTGAAGCCAGACACAAGCAGACAAAATGGCCACCGACCGGACAACATGTCAAAGTAAAAGTCCGCGACGCGCCAGGAACGCGGCTCAAACAGCTGGGGTGAATTTATCGTCGTTTATTTTGATGCCTCAATGTAAAACTATTGTGCAACCAAAGCGTATGCACAATAGGAGAAAAGGTTAAACAATTATACAGTTTGAGATTTAAACATTCATTTTACATTTTACGCATTCTGTAACAGTCACAATCGCCTGTACTGAGGGCCACAGGGACTGTTGCCCACACTGTGTCCACACAACATCAGTTTTTTACACTTGGGTCCACACTCTCGTGATCTGCGGTGGCACACATCATTCTAGCTTTGACTTTCTTGTTGGAAGAGATGATGAGGAAGGGACTGAGAGAAGCATAACAGGATGAGAAAAAGACCCTCATGTCTGCCACTACAGGGGGGACCTGCGTCACGGTCAGCATGTAGATCCAGATGACGTTGTCAATGCCAAAAAACACAGTGTAGAGAACCACCAGCATCAGCACTGTTTTGGCCGCCCGGGTTTCCATGGTGGCTCCCTGAGAGCGGCGAATGCTGCGGACCCGCCGGCTGTGTCGGTGCAGCAGGAGCAGGATGTAGCCACTGGAGCTCAGCATCACACCCACGAAAGCAAAGTCCCGCAGAGAAACCGCCACCCCATTTAGAACGTAGGACAGGTTGTCATGGAAGTCCACGTGACAAAACCCCAAATTTAGAGTGAATGGAGGAACGGTCCCATTGCGAGGGGCTACAGAGAAGAAGGGAGCAGCGATACACACAGCCATGTTGATGAACCACAAAGCCACAAAAGTGGGGACGACCAGCCGCGGCAGTTTGGTCTTCAGCCGGGTCAGGTACGGGCCAGCCGATGGAGCCACACTCACCGCCTGGAAGACACTCAGCATGCAGGTGACGCAGACAGACAGAGCCCGGGCGATGCGGTACGTGTAGATCACCACTTTGCATCCTGCGTCATCCAGCAGGTTTCTGAGTCCAAACACGGTCATGGTTTGAGGGACGCACCTGGTCAGGAGGAGCATCAGGTCAGCGAATGCCAGGTGGCACAGGATCATGTCCACGGGCTGCAGCGGGGCGTCAGTCAGCACCATGTGTCCATAGGCCAGCAGAACCAGGGAGTTGGCAAGGATGCCCAGTCCTGCCTGCAGGAGGAAGGACACCCCTTTGATTGTGATGCACAGGTCCATGGAGGCTTCTGTGAAAGTCAGGAAGGAGACGTGCGGAAGAGACGCTCACCTGTGTGAGGCCAGTGTCCCGCTATATAAAGCTGAGAAGACCCGAGGGACGATGCACAAGACAGTGTCAACATCTTAGATGTTCAGCTGAAGTTAGACTTACAGTTTTTCTCAATCGTTAAGACACTAAATTCTATTGTTTGAACCAAATTCTGAATTGCTTAAACACACTGGTCAAATCAGTCACTCTTTTGGCAAAACCATAAACACTTTTCACCTGGTTAGACACAACTAGCCAACGCATTTTCATTGAGATTCACTTGTACAGCAGAATGCTGAACACACGTGACACAAGTCAACCACAACTAAAGCACTGCTGTCACCGTCTGAAACGCTACAAGTCAAAATTGGTAACACTTTTGTCTGATGATGTGAGGGACATAAACATATGTAAAGTAAGCCAGATCAGTGAAAACTGATTTCTGAGGCACAAAGGATGAAAATCTGAGGAAAAGTGTGTGAGAGGAGGTTGATTAAACAAAACAAAGATTGGTCATATCTATAGTACTGTACGTAATTACAGTTACTGTATGACTATATATGTTCGATAGAGTTGTAAGTCCTGCCCAATCCGTAAACTCCACTGGACCTATGGATTGAAAAAATGTCAAAGTAAGAAAATGTGAGAACATTTACTTTAGCTCTATATACTGCACCACACTACACTGTAAGTAAATACAATTTTCACATCACTGTACTGGAATATTGTTATGATGGGTTGGTCTAACTGTTTCTAGGATCAGCGTATATTTTTTTTTACTTCATGTTCTCGTTTTGGGGAATTGATGCGTGACACACAGGGGTGTGAGTGTGTTCTTCCCGCAGCAAGACCCTAGTTTTTGATATGGTCCGTAAGATTAAAGCCATTACTGTAAACTAGGTGAAATTTAGCAGAAGATCATTTAGGACTATAACCATTTGGAGAATATCAAGTCTCAGTGTCAGTCTCTCTGTTGCACGATACATTCGAAAAAACAGTGCCTGAAAATTTTCACACATTACATGTAAACGCACAATATTTCAGTTTGTCTTTTTGTGCTAAATGCGGGGGTTTTCTTTGTTTCACAATTTGCTTTTGAATAACAGTGAACAATAAACTTTTATTTCTCCTGCTTCATGCTCTGAGCGTTGTGTTTTGCATTTTTCTGAGTAGTGTTTGCTGACTGATCACTAGTGTTTTTCATTCTGCTAGACTTGAGACACGATTTGATCACATAGTTCAGTTTTGAGCTCAGATTGAACTGTTTTGAGGTTAAAGATTGGTTTTGCAAGAAGAGTCTGATGTTTTGTGAATGTAGCTTAAAAATTGGGGTTTGTGTTTAGAGTTTTGAGAAAAGGAGAGCAGCATTCAAAAAAATGTGTCTTAGCAATTGAGAAAAACTAATAATCCGTTCTGAGAAAAGAACAGATCATAAGAGAGTGGAAATTCTGTACTCTCCACTGCAAAAAGATCAACTTAACCACTTCTCGGACGGAAGACTGAACCGCAGGTGTTCTGTAGCTGTTTACTCTAGCAGGGGTCTTTAGGGATCATTAGAGAAGATGAGGAGCTTCACAGAGTCTTCAGCAGGTCTGGGCTAGTCTAATGAGCTTCATCACGCGTCCCTCAGCTCACATTTCACCCAGCACTGACCTCCGTGGATTCATCAAGCACATTAACTGATGAAAACAAACAAGTGTGGAGATACAGTTATTGTCCCTGTAACTAACCAACGAGGCAAAGCATCTAATGATTTACCAGGCCCACTGGGTGTAGAGATGCTTCTTCAGCTCAAACTCATACATTTGGAAGAAGAAGGTGCTTGTAATACTGGGAAGTGTCCAATCCTCCGCAAGGTCTTTATTTCAAGGCACAGGAATAGGTACTGTATGTAGCAAACATTTCATAAACATGGCTAAATGAAGGTGAAGGTGTTTCCTGACTGAGGTGAAATCTCAGGTGCTGGAGGATCCGGTTTCAGTTTTGTCTGGACCAAGTTTCAGAAAACATGTTTTTGATAAATGATTAGAGAAGACAATGTTCTATCAGAACGAGTTAACTGAAGAAATTAGGTTCTGTGCAATCCAATGACAAAAAGAGAGAAAGACGAGTTTTCCTTCTGTTTTTGCAAAAATGGCGTATAATCTGAAGAATGAACATAACAGCAGTGTGGCCAATCTTTTTTCTGCTCTGTCTGTCTGAGTGAAGTTCCCTGTTCAGAATTGATGGATTCAATGAAACGTTCTGGCTGCAGAAAAGGCTCTAAAGATCTTTTGTTATTTTAATGTCCAGAAAGAAAAAGTACAGAAACACCATTTTATGCATTTCTAGATTTCTACTTTATTTAAGTTGAGACCAGAGAGCTTTGGCGTATTATACGCTTGGTTTGCTTCCGTCTCCTCTTCATTCTTCATCTTTGCTCTGCAGTGAGTGACATTAAAACATCACTAAAACATCATTAAAACATCACATCGGTTAGTTACGTTCTCAAGACTGCATTTAGAAGTGCTTCACCTTGCCCACTTCGCGGCTTTTGGCCCTCAGCTTGTTGACTTGGGACTCTGCGATGTCTGCACGCTCTTGCGCTTCCTCCAGCTCGTGCTGCACCTTCCTGTACCTGGACAGGTGAGTGTTGGCCTGCTCCTCCTGTCACACGCCATAGAATTTCTCAGTTCCAGGTCATGCTCATCATGAGTTAACAGAAGCAGGAACTGTCGCTGCACTCACCGCTTCCTCAGCTTGGCGCTTGTAGGCCTTCACCTTCAGCTGCAGCTTGTCCACCAGATCCTGCAGTCGGGTTACGTTCTTCTTGTCCTCTTCAGTCTGTGAAGGTGGTGAGTTACTGCAGGTCTTTGGCACTGGAGGTGGTTGAGCTCAGATTACCTGGTAGGTTAACTCCTTCACCCGCCGCTCGTACTTGCGCACTCCTTTAACCGCGTCAGCGCCACGTCTCTGTTCCCCTTCCACTTCAGACTCCAACTCTCGCACCTTTGGTGAGAAAAGATCACACCATGCTTGTGCATTTATGCTTTTCCTTACAGTTTTTGTAATCTACCACCCTCCTGCTTTTTATGGGAATAGAAACACAAAATGTACCCGAGACTCCAGTTTCTGGAGCTGTTTCTTCCCTCCCTTCATGGCCAGATTCTCCGCTTCATCCAGACGGTGCTGCAGGTCTTTGACTGTCACCTCCAGGTTCTTCTTCATCCTCTCCAGGTGAGCACTGGTGTCCTGCTCCTTCTTCAGCTCTTCAGCCATCATGGCAGCCTGGATTTAGACAGGTTGCAGGTTGAATGGTAGACTTTTTATGTTTTCAACTTCCATCTCAGCTGAAATGTTTTTCTTACATCAGTGATGGCCTTTTTGGCTTTCTCCTCTGCATTTCTGGCCTCTTGAACTGCATCATCCACTTCACCTTGAACCTGAACCAGATCTGCCTCCAACTTCTTCTTGGTGTTGATAAGGCTTGTGTTCTGTGAAGTGAGAAAGTTAGTCGTGTGCTAGTCTTGTTGGAGCTTGTTCGGGTCTAGATTGACCTGTGAGTGCAGGAGCCCCACACGCTCGCTGGCGTCCACCAGCTCCTGCTCCGCCACCTTGCGGCCTCTCTCTGTTTGCTCCAGAGCCGCTCTCAGCTCCTCTATCTCAGCCTGCAT
>SOMO01000034.1:986022-1020307 GCA_028128575.1 Paedocypris carbunculus | reverse complement strand
TCGCTCTTCACCTGGTTCAGTTCCAGCTGGACACGAAGGATCTTGGACTCTTCGTGCTCCAGGGTGCCCTGCAGGAGAAAGACAGTAGGTGAACATTTGTATGTGTGATGTTGTAGGTAGAAGTATAGGAAACCTCAGCCTCTTCTAGCGCCGTCTGGATCTCTGCTTTCTCAGACTCCACCGACTTCTTGGCCTTCTCCAGCTCATGAATACTTTTCCCAGTTTCTCCGAGCTGTTCGGTCAGGTCAGAAATTTCCTCTGAAATGTTTAAAAAAATGAAGTGTCCCTGTGGTGCAGAGCGTGAACCGCAGATAGTAGTGTCGCTTACGCTGGAGGTTCTTGTTCTCCCTCTTCAAGGTCTCCAATTGGTCCAGAGCTTCTTCATAAGAGTTCTTCATTTTGAACAACTCGGTGCTGAGAGATCTTGCTTCTTTCTGAGCTCCTTCCAGTTCAGCCTGACCTTCTTCATACTTCTGTTTCCACTCGGCCAGGACCTGATATTGAAAGAGAAGTCTAGTCTCAAACACTTATGTTTATATGACAGACTAAAGCTGATTCTCCGCATGCTCATGCCTTATCAAAGTTTCTCTGCTTCTTGTCCAAGTTTGCAGCCAGTGCGTTTGCCCTCTCCACATCGATCATGAGGTCTTCTACTTCACCCTGGAGTCTCTGCTTGGTCTTTTCCAGAGAAGCACATTTGGAGTTTACTGCCTCGATGGATTCCTCAGCCTCCTGCAGACGCTGAGCTAGTTTTTTCCTGAGAACATTGACATTCATTTAAGAGGAACACTCTTCAAACGTTGAAGACCCTCTGGATCTGCTGTACTGACTTTGCCTCCTCAAGCTCCTCCGTGCGCTGGATGGCGTCAGTCTCGTACTTGGTTCTCCACTGAGCCACCTCGCTGTTGGCCTTGGACATTCCGCGCTGGAGTTCAGCTTTGGCCTCCTGCTCCTCTTCAAACTGTTCACGCAGCAGGTCGCAGTCGTGACGCGCAGACTGCACTGCGTGAGCCAGAGCGTTCTTGGCCTAAAAGTTAGATTTAGACTCTTAGAACTTGAAGTTTCCACTGTGGCACTAACGGAGGAACATGCTAGTCATTTCTGGACACACACCTTAACCTCTTCTTCTATGTGTCTCTTCAGCTCTTCCACCTGCTGTGTGTAGGCTTGTTTTCCTCGGGTCAGCTGAGAAACCAGAGCTTCTTTCTCCTCCAACTGACGGCCAAATTCACCTGCAGTGAAGCCGCAACAGCTTTAAGATGTTCATCCATGCTTCATAATCCATTTTGCGATCACTGAGCAGCTGCCACTGGAATTACTGTTTTTTGTGTTTTGAATGTTCAACCACTGACCATTCTCCGTCTGCAGCCGCGCCTTCTGCCCACTCACGTCGTTGAGCTGTCGCAAAAGTTCTTCGTTCTTGGATCTCAGCTCGCTGGTCTGGTCCTCTAAGGTTCGGCACAGCTTCTCGAGGTTTGCCTGTAGTTCAGCACATCATCTGAGGTTTACAGCTCGGAAATTATTCTAATTTCATAACTTTTAAATTACTCTGGAGAAAAAGAAAGCTTCAAAACAACCAAAGAGAGTGAATCAGTCCTTGCCTTAGATTTGGCCACAGCCTCCATGTTGCTGGTGAGGTCATCAATCTCCATCTTGTATTCACTCTTCTCTTTCTCAAGCTTCTGCTTGACCCGCTGGAGGTTGTCGATCTGCTCTCCGAGCTCAGCCACGCTGTCGGCCTGCTTCTTACGGAGCGCCGCTGCCGTAGCCTCGTGCTGCAGGGTAGATTCTTCAAGATCACGCCGCAGCTTCTGGAACTCGGCTTCGCGCTTCTTGTTCATCTCGATCTGAGCGGCGGTGGCTCCTCCAGCTTCCTCCAGCCTCTCGCTGATCTCCTCCAGTTCTCGGGACAGATCGGCCCTCTGCTTCTCAACTTTAGCACGAGCAGCTCTCTCTGCTTCAATCTCCTCCTCCAGCTCCTCGATACGGGCCTAACAAAGACAAACATGCATCTGTTGCAGTCGAAGACTGGTTTCATGTGTCTAGTACCTGAAGCTCTTTGATCTTCTTCTGAAGCTGAGCTCCCAGAGACTGTTCGTCCTCGATCTTACTGAGCAGCTGACTAGTTTCAAAGTCTTTCCTGATCATTATGAAAATAAGGAACGTTTAGATTGGTGACTTGTGCAGAACCTTTAAAGTGTGTTCACTTTTTGATCTTCTCCTCAGATTGCTGCTTGTCGTTCTCCAGGTCCATTATGGACTCCTGTGCCAGCTTCAAGTCTCCCTCCAGCTTCCTCTTCGCTCTCTCCAAGTCCATGCGAAGCTTCTTCTCTTGCTCCAGAGAACCCTCTAGCTTTAATGAAGTGAATAACAGTGAATATGTGCAGAAAATCAAGGCTGATCGACTCATCTTCACTCTCTTACATCGTCTACTTGTTGCTCAAGCTTGGTCTTGGATTTGGTCAGAGTGTTGACCTTGTCCTCCTCCGCCTGCAGATCATCCAGGGTTTGCTGGTGAGCTTCTTGCAGGGCTTTCTTCTCCTTTGTAAGCTTGGCAATGCTCTCATCCTGAGCCACCATCTCCTCTGTCAGGTTCTTCACCTAAATAAAGCACATTTTTGCTTCTTAGCTTATCCACTTTTTAAGAGATGAGAATTTAAGGAATGGTGTTGAAAAACCTTGTTTTCAGTGGCGTGTTTCTCCTTCTCCACTTTAGCTAAGGTGAGTTCCAAATCATCAATGTCTTTCTTCAGCTCTGAGCATTCGTCCTCAAGCTTCCTCTTCTTGGCCGTCAGCTCAGCATTGATCTCCTCCTCATCCTCCAGCCTCTCTGTGGTCTCTTTGAGTTTGGCCTCCAGCTGGATCTTGCTCTTGATGAGACCTTCACATCGCTCCTCTGCGTCTGAGAGGTTCTCTGACTCCTGTAGAGTGATTCATAAGATGTGTCTGAGTTTTTCTGCAGTGTGATATTTGCAGTTGTGATGAGTCTAGATGAGTTAGCACTCACAGATTGAACTTGAATTAGCAGGTCATTTTTTTCTTGCAGTAGTGACACCATCTTCTCCTCAAGCTCCTTCTTTTTTGCTAATGCCTTTGCTAGATCTTCTTTGGTTTTCTCAAAGGTCTCCTTCATGGCAGCCATCTCCTTCTCGGTCTCTGCGCTCTTCAGCAGGGGCTTGATCTTGAAGTACAGCTTCATCCACGGCCAGTGTTTCACATTCATGAATGAGCGGACATTGTATTGGATAGTAAAGATTGAGTCTCTGTTTAAACAGAGGTGTGAATGAGACCTTCTGTTGATGGGTTGGGAACACAGCGAGTGTCTGTTGAAACACTTGCCTTCTCTCCATCATTTTGACAAACTCTGTTCTCATGAGGAAGCCACGACACAAGGCCTGAGTCATGGTGACCAGCTGGGATAGTTTCTCGTCTCTCATCTCCTCCAGGGTGCCCAGAAGACCTGCCTTAAAGAACACCTGAAGCCAAACCAGATGTCATGTAAAGTCCATACCTTTCAGAACATGTTTCAACTGAACCAGAACCTTAGTGTGTCCAAACTTGTACTGGGTGTGATCAACATCAATGGAGCCCAGCAGTTTCTCTGCAGCCTTCTTGTTGTCGATGAACTGACCCTCTGGGATGACACTAGCGTTCAACACTTTGTATCTGAAAGTGACGCGAATACCGTTTCTGAGTCGTGCTGTCTGTGTTTTGATGGCTGTGATTCAGTTACCTCTGCTTGAAGTCACCATAGAGGATTCTGCTGGGGAAACCTTTCCTGCAGATACGGATTCCCTCCAGTACACCATTACAGCGGAGCTGGTGAATGACCAGGAAGTTCTCCATCAGACCTGAAATAAAGCGCACCATAGGATTAAACCGGTTCTGTGGATCCGGAACTGGATTTCACTGATCTGGAGTTACCTGGAGTCTTGGACTCATTAGGGATCAAGCAGCGCACAAAGTGAGGGTGAGTGCTCCTCAAGTTAGTCATCAGCTTGCCCAAGTTCTCCTATGGAATTATCCTCATAAGTCTGGATTTGCGAAGCAGTATTTAAAACAGAAACCTACCCTGAACAGAGCTGAGACGGTCTGAAAAGAACCACCTTTTTTCTTGCCTCCTTTCTTGCCTCCACCTCCCTCAGCTGTGTGTTTTACAGAACAATTTTTTGACTAACACAATTGTATTGATAAACCGCTATTGACAGATCGAGATAGGGTCAGATTGTACCTTCAGCAGATGCGTGACTAGCATAGAGGAAGGACAGCAGTTTCAGAGACGACTTCTGGTAGAGCTGCACCACTGAATCATTCAGCGGGTCCTTGTTCTTGTCCAACCAGCCGACAATGTTGTAGTCCACAGTGCCGGCGTAGTGCACCAAGGAGAAGTGCGCTTCTGCTTTGCCTTTGGCCGGCTTGGGCTTCTGGAACGCTGAGCTTTTGCCCAGATGCTGATCATGAAGTTTGTTCTTGAAGCTGGTGTCTGTGGCTTTGGGGAACATGCACTCCTCTTCCAGGATGGAGAAGATTCCCATTGGCTGTTTGGGAAATATTCCACCTCAAGATCAAGCACTGTGTATTTCAACATCAGACACTTTACCTTCTCGATGAGCTCGATGCAAGCAGCCAGGTCCATGCCGAAGTCGATGAACTCCCAGTCAATGCCTTCCTTCTTATATTCCTCCTGTTCCAGGACGAACATGTGGTGGTTGAAGAACTGCTGCAGCTTCTCGTTGGTGAAGTTGATGCAAAGCTGCTCCAGGCTGTTGTACTGAACACACAACACTTTTCTTGTAATCCGAGTCTCATTGTTCCATTCTGAGACACACTCAGTCACTTACGTCGAAGATCTCGAATCCAGCGATGTCCAGCACACCAATAAAGAACTGCCTTGGCTGCTTTGTGTCCAACATCTCGTTAATACGAACCACCATCCACAAGAACATCTTCTCGTAGACGGACTTGCAGAGTGCGGAGACGGCGTTATTCACCTGAGAAGATCAGAGAGATTATTTACAGGATTTTTCAAGCGTTTAGAGCCTTCCAGATGCACTGAAGTTACCTGAGGCACTGTCTGACCCTTGGTGACCATCTCGTTTCCGACCTTCACTCTGGGGTAGCACAGGGCCTTCAGCATGTCGGCAGAGTTCAGGCCCATCAGATAGGCGATTTTATCGGCCACTGAAACGGAGACGGCGTGAGAGTGTAAGTATAGGGAGCCAGCGCTCTTCAATTCTCTAATCTGCTGGACGTCAGGCAGTTGTAGCCACTGATCTCACAGCTTGACTCGTCTCACCCTCGGTGCCGTCCGGCTCGGCCTGTTCTTCTCTCTGCTTCTGCTTGAACTTCATGTTCCCGTGATGCATCACAGCTCCAGTCAACTTGTAGATGCTGATCTTCTCATCAGCAGTGAAGCCCAGAATGTCAATAGCGGTCTGTTTCAAGGAGTCAGTATGTCATGTTTGCTCCTTGAAGACATGTTCAACTTGTAGCTTTTACTGTCACATACATCTGTGGCAATGAACTCCTCAATGTCATTGATGCTCTTGACGGTGATTTCGCCCTGGCTGATCATGGGGTAGTCGTAAGGGTTGGTAGTGATGAGCAGAGCCTCTGTGAAGAGAGATCACTGTGGTGTGAGACTAGTTCTGGGCAATTAATTGAAAAATAATCTAAATCGAAATTCGGAACTTATAATCAATTGTTAACATTTTTTCAGGTTGATTATTTCAATTACTTTCCCTTTAAGAAAACTTTCGGATGTGGAGTCATGTGATCCCGCTCCACTCATGGAGTGAATGAGCAGCTTGACTTGCAAAAAAAAAACATTTTGGCTTGAGGAAGGAATGAAGTCGAATGAAGTTGAGTGTAGAGACAACAGTTGTGACACGCAAATGTAACACGACAAATGTGTAGCTCCTCGTCAGAGCAGTCCGAGTAGAAACATGAAAGGGTTAAACACGCTCACGCTTCTGAGTAAGAACAATACTCTGAGGAGATAAAGAGCAATACACTAAGGAGATACACTGCATATTAAAATGTTTATTTACAGAAGATGCAAGAAATGCACAGGATATAGCTTATCATAAACTATACCTTATTATAAATAGTAAGACTTATTTTATTTCGAAGAGAACTGCTCGTTTTCCATTTATACAATACAATATTAAAAATAATTTATTCTGTTCCCAAATGTGCAAGTTATTTATTTTTACCTTTTTTGACAAAGTGATTGTTTGATTTAGGCACTTTGCTTTAATGGCAGCTGTTGATGTTCAATAAATAATCCTATATGAGATCTTTGCATGTTTCTGTCAATTATTTTAAAATCAAGTAATGCACACTTTAGTCAAAAACTCACTTTTAAAATGAGTGTATTTTTTGTGCAAAACTTGTCAGAGAACATTGAGGGCAAAAAATATAAATATAATAATCGTTCATTAAACGTAATCGTGTTAAAATGTTCAATTCATTGCGTTAATTTTTATTATTGGCATAATGGCCCAGCCCCATGTGAGACACAGAGAGACTACTGAGATCAAGCTGAGCAGATCCTCACCCAGCAGCTCCGGCTTGTGTCCGGTCATGAGCTGGTAGAAGATGTGGTAGCTCCTTTCGGCGGAGAGCTGGAACGTCACTCTTGACTTTTCCAGCAGATCTTCAACACAGAATATAGACACGATTCTGATGCAAAACCATTTGTGTTCTGCTCGCCATGTTTCAGTGACACTTACAGGTCTCTATGTCCGCAGAGGCCAGTTTCCCGGTGGTCCCAAAGTGAATTCTAATGAATTTGCCCTAAGGTGATGGAAACAGTGTAGAAGAGCTTGGACCATTAATAATTTCTATAGTAGTGGAGTACTTACAAAGCGAGAGGAGTTGTCGTTCCTGACGGTCTTGGCATTACCGTAAGCCTCCAGAAGGGGGTTGGCAGCGATAATCTGATCTTCTAGTGACCCCTGAACAGTTTCTGTATTGTCACTCCACTTCTCAACCCACTGGAATTGTCACTGAATTCAGTTGTACCTGCATTTTTCCGGCAGCGGTTTCCTGAGCCTTCTTCCCTCCAGCTACAGCAATTGTTGCAAAGTACTGGATGACACGTTTGGTGTTCACCGTCTTGCCTGCACCGGATTCTCCACTGTATGGTGGGAAGTACAAAACATGTTTTTTTTAATTGAGGTTAAAGTATTGTGAAGAAAATGAACTTTGTAAACATTTATTGATGTAGAGTCAAAAGAGAAGAAGAAATCCTACGTGATCAGGATGGACTGATTCTCTCGATCTGAAACAAAAGGCACGTATCTGGCGTTAATGATGTGACAAACACATTGTCAGGGTGATCTTTACCAACCAGTGAGCATGAACTGGTAGGCGTTGTCAGAGATGGAGAAGATGTGTGGTGGAGCTTCAATCCTCTTCTTCCCTCTGTATCCAGCCACGACCACCGCGTCATACACCGGGAGCCACTTGTAGGGGTTGACGGTGACGCAGAACAAGCCAGAGTAGGTCTGGAGGAAGACGGAGGGTCAGTCAGTGCAGACCCCTCAATGCGGCCGGTCACTCACGTAGATCATCCACGCCGCGTAACGCTCCTTCAGATTGTACAGCACGGCCGGCTCGTTCAGGTGGGTCATCATCGCCATGTCCTCAATCTTGTCGAACTTGGGCGGGTTCATGGGGAAGATCTCGTTCTCCTTCACCGTAATTGTCTAAAAATTAAGGTACAATAAATGTTGCTTTGTACGTATACAGTATATAACAATGTACGTATGGGATGAGAGTAGGAGTGTGTGGATTTCAGGATGTTCTCACCTTGCCGCACAGAGTTTTGACGGTGGCTTTGCCTCCTTCTCTGCCGGTCAGTGATCCCTTCAGGTACATGTTGTCCGGCTCCGTCACGAAGAAGGCTGATTTGGCATCGAATGGCGTGTTCTGAGCCTCGATTCGCTCCTTTTCAGGCTTTCGGAGGAAAATGGCCGCCGGGCCAAAGCACTCCATCTCTCCGTCTCCCATGGTTGATGTCTGAGAAAAACCATGGTAGACAATCAACAACAGAAAATTTGCTTTGAAGTTGGTTGTTCAAACGTCCTGGAGATGTTCTTTAAATGAGAAGACCGCAAATGACATCAATGTAATGTCTAACTCATAAAGAGTTTTTAACTGTTGCTGTGGAAGGATCTGGAGTTAATACCTTTTAGCTCGTCCTGAGACGGACGGTTCCTGAAGGAAGAGAAGCTGTAACAGAGTGATGAGAAGAAAGAGAGGATGAAGACAGAGCTCAGAGAGCGTCTACCTATATAGATGCCGTCTCCGGCTCTGCCCCATCTTCGGTTCCGCCCATCAAATTCATAACCACAAATGTCACGTTCCCGCTTTTACTGCTCTTCATGCTGATGCTGCTCTCACGGTTAATAATAGTTGCTTCATAAAATGTTAAAACTCAAATAGTGAAAGATGTTCAAACTAGACAATTCCCCGAGAAATGATCTGAGTGCTGCTGAAAGTCATCAGCAGTGACCAACCAACCCGGAGCCACTGAATCCTGGCGTTATTTCCAGTGCTACGGTTATTGAATATTTGATGATGTTTCCCAACAGAATGTGACAATGATTTGACGAACAAAAATCCACTAGCTTGAAACGGACAATGTGTTTGCAGCAACTCGACCTTGTGTGACGCTGAGGTCGACATTGTTCGGGTCTTATGAGGAACATAAAGGATCTTAAAGACTTTGGCACAACAGTGGATCCCAGTTTAGCCGTGGAGGAGCTTTGAAATGTCAGTGGGATTTGGTTTCCAGAGGGTTACGAGCCTTTCATGTGACAAAGAAGCAGATTTGGGCAGTTGAGAAGGAGGTCAGAGCGAAGGTCATGTGTCCATCCCTCTGCTCACTAACACCATCACGTCTGTCTCTCAGTGCTTGTTCTGACCATGACACATATGCTGATTGTGAATCGCATGTCAAATGTGTTCTACGTTTACTGTGAATGTGTGATGTGAGTGTGTGTGTGTGTGTGTGTGTGTGTGTGTGTGTGTGTGTGCGCGTGTGTGTTGTTCAAGTTCAATTTAAGAGCATTTGTAAGGTACTTTTCAGAGTTTCAACTGTCTCAAAGCACACAAGTTGTGTGTATATGTCCATCAACACAGTGTTCAAGCTGCCGTCTGTGGCCTGAGGTTCTGGCTCTCACCTCGTTGGTGGTGACCTTGAATCACAATCTCTGCAATGCGACACACGCCCTCCTTCGCCCATTGCCTTCAGAAAGCTTCCAAGAGACTGTGAAATAAATTCTAAGCCGTTGACGCCTTGTAAATTGGCCATTGAAATTATAAGTGTCTCATCCGTTAGGACGGTCATATTAGGACAATGCACAGAAATAGCCGCTGCTCATCACGGCTCAGCCATTTGTCTTGGCCAATCAAACCCGAAGAGTGGCTTCCTCTTCTCAGACACCTCTCTACTGTTTTTCTTCCCACCAAAATATCAGTTTGAAATGGAACAAAGCAAGTCTCCCCCTCGGTCATGAACAACAGATTTAAGTGAAATTGGAAATGCAACAGTGACTTCATTTCAGACAGCTGCTTTGGGACAAACTTCAACTAAGGAATGTACTTTTGAAATAACTGGAAAGAAAGTGAGGTGATTGTCAATATGGCTACTACTAGGGATCATATTGAAATTGTACTCTGCATTTAGCCATCCAGTGCACTTTCACGGGGTGAATTTAACACACACAAACCCGGTGGGAAACAGTGGGAAGCCTTAATCCTCAATTCCCACTGTCAGTTTCTTGCCCAAGGACACTCTTATCACTGGACTATTTCTCTATCACTGCACCATAACTGCCAAATGAACTTTGAGATGTGGCAGAGGAGTAAAATAGGCAGCTGGTATGGTGTCATAGCACCACCTAGAGAATAAAAATAGTTAAGCCTGAAAATGAAGTGTCCTGTGATGATTTTCATTGTCCACTTGATGTCAGTGCTGGGCACTGATGTGTTTAACCCTTAAACATCTGTAATGATGATGTAGCTTTATATCAATCGAAACTTAAAAAGCACGTTTTATAGCACAAAGCACCTAAATCTTGCGCAAGTGTTTGTGAGCAAGACACTGACCTCCAGCTTTAAATTAAAACATTTGCGAAATAAAGGTGAAGGTGATTGATTCTGCTGTTCGTTTGATGGTGCAAATCATTCGACTTGAGATTTTCACTGTTCCATTAAAGTATAAAAATACAGGACAAAGTCTGACTTTTATCGGCCAGGAATGACCAACTTGTACGAAACCCGTTCGAACCTCACACACGGCGGCGCGAGTGGTTTTCGGCTGATTATTTGTGTCAAATAAAACTGCGCAGCGCCTCAAAATTGTCCAGGCAAATGGCGGGACTATTAACGTTGATTTATATGTGTGACATAAATGCTGTGTTTCTGCATTCCACGCTTACGCATTATGAAGTTTTGTGAACGCGCAAAAGGCCCCGCCCACACCGTCTCTGTCTCGCGGCACGAGCGCGTCCGTCACTGAAACGGTTCCGGGTGGAATATGTGGGTGAAAGGTCGCGGAGACTCTTTAGCAGAACGAACGTTCTCGTGATATTCTCGCGGTTTGGACTGGACCCTTGGAATCATGTCAAAGCAGCAGCAGCAGCAGCAGCAGATCAGTCCGCTCAAGAACTTCTTCGCGGGCGGGTTCGGAGGAGTGTGTCTGGTGTTCGCCGGACACCCGCTCGACACCATCAAGGTGAAGACCCTCGGACCGGCGCCGTGTTTCTCCTGCCGCCGCTGACGCTTTTGGTTCCTCCGTGTTCCTCCAGGTGCGACTGCAGACCCAGAGCAAGCCGCAGCCGGGTCAGACGGCGCTGTACTCCGGAACCTTCGACTGCTTCAAGAAAACCCTTGGTAAAGAGGTGAAGTTCCGCTTCATATGTCCCGAGAACACGGTCATTCAGCTTCATCAGGGGAACGACTGATGTTCCATCCTCTGTTCCCAATGCAAATAAACACACGTGATCTTGATTAAACACAGGGGGATGGAGAGATGAACAGATTGAAAGTGTGTTCCTTTCAGAAGAAGTCCACCTTTCTGTCATTATGTGTGTACAATGAATTACACCTAACACTGTTATGGACTAATGGACTGTTGTATCACTATATGGAATTCAAAGTTAATACTTTATGACAAATTATATTTTTTCAAAATTGTTCCAAATGTTTTGTAATAAAACAACTTTCAAATGTTATAACCCTACTCTCTCTCAGGGCGTGCGAGGTCTCTATAAGGGTATGGCCGCCCCCATCATCGGCGTGACTCCCATGTTTGCTGTGTGTTTCTTTGGCTTTGGTTTGGGGAAGAAGCTGCAGCAGAAAAGCCCAGACGACATTCTGACGTAAGAGTCGAGTAAGTGTGCTTGTGTGTGTGAGCCGTGTGTGTGATGTGTGTGTCTGTTGCAGGTATCCTCAGTTGTTTGCTGCTGGGATGTTGTCGGGCGTCTTCACTACGGCCATCATGGCCCCAGGCGAACGAATCAAATGTCTGCTGCAGGTGAGAGAGGGTGTGTGGGAGCACTTGTGTGAGTGTGTGTGAGCCGTGTGTGTGTTTGTAGATTCAAGCGGCGTCGGGTGAGGTGAAGTACGCTGGGCCGATGGACTGTGTACGGCAGCTGTACCGAGAAAACGGCATCCGCGGCATCTATAAGGGCACCGCCCTCACACTAATGAGAGGTGAGTCTAGCACTTGCCCCGCCTCCCGGTGCATAACTGACAGCTGTGGCTCCGCCTAGATGTGCCAGCCAGTGGGATGTACTTCATGACCTATGAGTGGCTAAAGAAGCTGCTGACTCCAGAGGGCAAAAGGTCAGAGGTCACTGAAGTCAGGTCTGTGCGTGCGCATGTGTTATAGTCGTGTGTGTGTGTGTGTGTGTGTGTGTGTGTGTGTAGCCCGACGGAGCTCAGTGTTCCCAGCATCCTGTTTGCAGGAGGAATGGCAGGAATATTTAACTGGGCGGTGGCAATTCCTCCAGATGTGCTGAAGTCCCGCTTCCAGACAGGTGAGATTCCCACACCCTCTGTGACAGGCAGGCAGGCAGACAGACAGCTCTCTCTCTCTCTCAGCTCCGGAGGGCAAGTATCCCAATGGTTTCCGAGACGTCCTGCGTGAGTTGATACGTGAGGAGGGCATTCGCTCGCTCTATAAAGGCTTCAACGCCGTGATGCTGCGGGCGTTTCCTGCCAATGCGGTGAGAGCCTCTCACTTTTTCCTCACTCTTACACACTTATTCCACTCTTTCTCTCTCTTGTCAGGCCTGCTTCCTGGGTTTTGAGGTGGCGATGAAGTTTCTAAACTGGTTGGCACCATCACTGTGATGGATGTTTGTGTGTGTCGTGCCTTATGATCGTCACATCTTCTTGGATCACTCTTCACAGGACTGAAGATGTGTGAACACACAGCGATGGGAGGAAGTGTGTTTGCATATGTGATTCAGGTTAATTGTACATGAACTGAAGTATCTTCCTTCAATCGAGAAGCGTTTATTCACACAAGGTGCCGGTTTATAAAAGTCTGACATGAATGTTCATGCCAATATTGATTGGAGGAAATAAATCTGATTGTAAAGTTCAAGTGTGTGTCAAGATTTCTGCTCTGTTTAGGAATTTAGTTGCGACATCACAAATAAAAATACACCTTCACTACAGACCCAATGTCACTCCAGCAAAACAAAAAACACCAACATTTTAATGGAGTTTTTTATTTCAATAAGAAAATGTGAAGCAGCTTGACTCATATTTACATAACAAACACACTCTTCTCTGATCACATCTCACTCTTAAATATTTAAAATATGTACAGTCCAGTGGCGCAAAGTTCAGACGGACGTGATGACGATCATCAGGTGTGGGGAGATGCTGGAGATCTGACTCAGCAGGTCCGGCGCCAGACGAGACAGGTGACTCTCCGAAAATTCGCACGGCGGGAAAATCTGCAGCACATACGCCGGCTGCGCAAACACACATACACAGTGTCAGCCACGTCTGCTCTAGAACCTACCATGTCATTTCTGTAGACTCCCTCCAAACATCATCCAAGTATAATTAAACTAATCAGGACAATGAGATACTTGGTTTATGGTTCCTGCACACAACAAACTTCACAAGGCCCTGAATAACAGCCAGAGGAAAGGTGAGCACATACCTGATTAGAGCCGGGGTTGGGGACATTGATGATGCCTGCGGCTAACTTGGCCTGCAGGTAATTAATGAAGGCTGATTTGAGGGCCTGAGTCTGGTTAAGCACGTCCTCCTGGTCCAGACCGCAGGGCATCGCCAGCAGTAGGCAGAAGTCACTCTCGCCCTGAGAGCACAAACACTTGTTAAACCTTTCACGGTGTGAAGGTGGCACACAAACATCATACCGTCATCCTGCGGGCAACTCCGTCCAGCTGCTGCGCCTCCAGTCGCATGCGCTGCACGATGCGTAACATTCCCCCGCTCTCAGGCATCGGCAGGGATCGCAGGCCCAGGGCTTTGTTCCCGCACAGGAAGTGCAGCTGTACAGCAGCAGTGTCGTTCTTCAGAGCCAATAGGCCTTGCCAGACGATAGGATACTTCTACAGCACAACACATGGAACAGATAAGAGCAGCTGAGGGGCATGGTCGACCCATGCTTTTGCCAAACTCACCGTTAAAAGCTGCACCATGTTCACTGGCCCGGATGCGTCTTTAAGATCAGCACCGGTCTGACTCAACTCTGCTTCCCCCTGAAAAAGAAACAACATTTTTCAGCAAAACACTATCTGAACTCCATTCTGAAGAGAAGAGCTGTAAATGACCTGAGGTGGTGGGATGCTGTGGGGGGACTGGCTCAGGCCCACCGAACCACCTTCACCAAACTGACTGTGGGAAGGACGCAAGTTGGCGTACAGGTTGGGATATTCTGGAAAGGACGGTCCAGCCCCTGCTGATATCAATTGAACCCTCTGAGGAGAAGCAATTGGAACAGCACTGCGGATCGGCAGCATTCCTTCCTTTCCGGTGGGTGACTGCACTCTTTTGAGCTCTGCTGCTTTTGCTGGGTCTTTCTCAGGCACCGCCTTCGTCAATAGGTGTGGCCGGAGCGAGAGAGAAGCTGCCATGTTGGTGGGAGTTGATGGGGGTAGTATGTCAGAAACATGGGCTTGGTGTAACTCTGCAGTCCGTTCGCTTTGCTGATGGTGCAGGAGAACTCTCATGTCTCTAGGTGAGAGGTTGAAGCGCTCCAGCGCAATACCACTGTGGAGAGTGCTGCGGAACTCAGGAGTCAGAGAGTCGGATTTCAATTGCGCCGCCCTCCCGAGAGCCGCATGAAACTGCCTCGACTCCTCCTCGCTGCCCTCTAGGCTTCGTGGATTGGCAGGGTTGACCTTCAGGACCATCTCCCTGTTCCCCACAGCCTGAGGAGACGCAGGTCGCTGCTGGCCGGGAGGCCAAGAGGAAGCAAGACCTTCAGCATGAATTCCATAGTTCATTATTGAGAGAGGTGGTGTGTTCACTCGTACTTCACCTTGTGCCAGGTGACCTATAGGGCCGACCCGGTGAGGTGACATTCTTCCAATGCCGCTGTGGGCACTGTGTGGAGGCATAATGACAGACTGCTCAGAGTGATGGACACTTGAAACATACTGGGATAAAGAGGGGAGACCGGGAGGAAGGACCATGGAAACCCCTGGAGACGAAGAGCCGATAGGAGAAGATACCGTACCAAAAGGAGAATGAGGATGACTGGATTTCCGAGGGGAACGTGGCTCTTGCTTGGGTTGCACAAGGGACTGGGTTCGTTCTGGCTGCGTGCCGGACATAAATCCAACATGGTTAGCTGCAGCCGAGGGAAGATGTGGACTTATAGTGGAGCTGATTGTGGTCACCCATGCGGGTTTCACCCCATCAACATTAAGGGACTCTGGAGCGTCGCCCTTCTTAGGATGCTTCATAATCATAGGGTATTCTGTGGAGTGGTAGCTCATGACCTGTGATGACCCAGGGATTTGCTGCAATCTTTTGACAACCCCACTTTGAACTTGAGTGTACGGCGACTCCAGTTTATCAAGTAGAGACTCTTGCTTGATGGCGGATGACGGTTTTACCGAGTGGCCATGATCTGAAGAAAGAGAACATTTTGAAGATTGCTGCGGGGAAGCGGTGTAAACCTCCTGCTTGATTTGGGGCTCGATTTCCACTGCACTGGCTGGTGGGATCTGGCTGATTTTTGCACTTATGCGCTGTGGACCCTCCATCTTCTGGCCCGAATGGCTGAGCACCACAACACCCTCAGAGGTCTGAACTCTAAGTCCTGCACTAGATCCAGCACTCAGAGTTGTGCTCTCCACTATATAGCGTCCAGTATTCCCTCCCTCCTCTGCAACAGCTGGACCTAGGTAAGCATTGCTTTCCTCTAAGGTCTGCTGATAATTCGGTTTCGGAGGCTGCTTGTCTAGAAAAGGATTTCCACTTGGTTTTTCTTCTGCTTCAGGTGGATTGCAAACACGACTGATAACGGAGGTGGGTGTGGAAGCAATGACAGAAATTACAGACTTCTCACTGAAGATTGGTTTGTTTTCTGGAGAGGGTATAGAAGACGGCGTCCTGACAACTGTGGTCTGACGATCTTCTTGAGCAACCATCTTGCTGGACGTCACATCTGTTTCACTGTCTTTTCCAGCATGAGGCTGCACGTGGCAGCTGGTGAGATTCGCCTCAGAAAACACTCTAGGCTTTGTCAGAAGTTTACGCAGATCACTCAAACTGCCGTCTTGGAGAGGAGCTTCAGACACAGCTGCACTCTCCAGAGCTGCTGCAGCATTTACCGGCCGAGAGACAACTACTGCTTCTTTAGCCTGATGTAAACAGTCCACCGGAGAAACCGCAATCCTCCCAGGGAGTGACGACAAACTCTTGTTTGGACAAATTCTAGTTGGAGACATAGAGGGAGACATGTTCTCGTAAGTGTATGGCTGATAATTAGAGGAAGTTGGGCTTTGGCTGATGGAAGGAATGGATCGTGGGGGATCGACATCTGATTTAGGAGGTGAAGCTGGGTCTTTTGAAATCTCCACGTTTGGCCTAGCTAAACTCTGACTCTGCTTGGATGGGGAGGTAACATTAACCAGCGGACATGTCTGTGGTTTTTCCGTGACCACAGAGCTCTCTGTTGACTCTTCAGTTGATTGAATTGCAACAATCTCTACGTCTGAAACTTTATCTTTGATTGAATCCTTTCTGCTTGCAGCTGCCTTCTGGCTTTTGCCTCTCTTCAGGGTTTTAGGTCGGCCTTTACATGCTTTTTTGGGCGTAGCTAAAGTTTCGTCAAGTAAAACAGTAGGGTTTTCACAAATTTCAGACACCTTGCCCTCATTTGGCTGCCCATCAGATTCAGAATTAACAGAAGACAAGGATGGTTCTTGTGACAGGCTACAAGGCGCATCATCAGAAGTGATTGAATCAATGGCAGCAGCGAGTTCAGTTTCACATGATGGATTGGCAGGCTTTTCTTCCAAATCGGGTGCTTGGTCTTGAGAGAGTTTGTCTATCGGGGACAGATTTTTAGTCAGACTGCTCTTGAATGAAGCAGAAGCATCATCCGTCAGTTTGGCAATGTTCTCAACGGCTTGTTCTAGTTCCAACTCTCTTGAGAGTAGAGCTCCGTGTGGATCAACTGATTTTAGACTTTGTGATTCTCTTTCACTATTTACATCCTCAATATAATCATTCTGAAATTTTGCCTCCAGCATCTCATCCTTTGAAAACGCAGCAGACAGACTCTTTCTGGAAGAATCGTTGTTTGCAGGTTCATCTTCACTGGTCTGAAGTATTGCCTTGACCTCTGTAACATCAAGTCGAATTCGCAAGTTTTTCAGGACAAGAGAGTTGTCTTCACTTATGATTTTTGCACTTTCTGGCATTTTTTCTTTTTTTCCAAGTCCAAATGCTGATATGTTTACAGGACTGGAACCTTTCTGTGCGTGTGGTGAAAATTTGCCTTTGCATGCTTTCACTGCCAGTGTCTCATTACTCGCCTCACTGATTTCCAGCTCTTTAGCCTCTGTTGACTTTGACCGCTCACCCTTTCCTGCAGAAATGTCTTCTACTTGTCTGCGGATCTTCGGAGGACGTCCCCTTCTTGCTGTTGGTGGCATTGCTGAACTCTCCACTTCAAAACCAAGATCTTTTTCTCCACTTCGCTTACGAGCAGCTCGTGGAGACTCCAGCTCTTTACCCGACTGCCCAACACATTCATCTTCAACTGGTGTAGCATACACGGAACGCACATTCCTCCGTCTAGCTCTGACTGAGAGCAAATTCTGCTCGACACCCTGTTCCACATCTACACTGTTTACTGGGGACTTGTTGACTGATCTGGAGTCAACCGCTGACCTAGAGGCATCTCCTCGTGGAGAGGACGAGCGCTTCAGCTTCTCTTTGTCAATGCGCTCACTTTTGCGAGTGCTAGCTTTGTCTGGAGTTGCGGATAAAGACGCAGACACGAGTATGCTTGGAGAAGCCTTACCTTTTTTGTTTCTTTGTTTTGAAGGTGTTGACATGGTTTCTTCTAGTGTATAGCTCTCAGTACATTTTTGATCATTAACATCAACCGATTCAACTTCTGCGAGAGAGGTTTCAGATTCCTTAACATGCTCCTCAGCAAGAGAGTTCAAAGCAAAAGGAGTTGAATCAGAAGGCAACACTGGACACTCTGGTTGAGTGTCACTAACGGCGTGAGAGTTGTCAGCGGGATTTACTTCAGCAGCTACCTTGGTGGAGTTAAGATCACTTTCATATTTCCCCTCAGGAATGGTAGTCTTAGATATTAAACTTGAAGAAATGGGCTCTGTGGGTGGTTCTGGTTGTGATGTGGGTTGAGCTGCTGGTTCAACATGCTCTTCATCGTCCTGCTTTTCCAGTGAAACAAGGGATATGTGTGAATGGGCTTCCACACTTGAAGTTCCTTCACAAACCGAAGTGTCTTTGGTCATGACATCAGACAGTACCGACTGAGGAATTTGAAAAAGACTCGGGGTAACCTTAACTGGACTAGCTAATTTAACAGTGGAATTAGAGTCAGCTACAATATGCCGCAGTTGGGTTTGCTCTTCTTCAGGTGACTTCACTTTGTTCACTTCTACAATATCCTCGACTTTAGACTCTGGATGGCTCTGATCCTTACTTTTCTGTTGCTGTAATTTTCTTAGCTCTAAAAAACGACTGTGGAAAAGAACAACTGGTTCCGGATCAGGTTGCCCATCAGATAATCCTTGCTGTGAAGTAACAACCCCCTTCTCTGGCTCATCATGCTTGCGCTCCAAATGCTGGAGACGCCTTGAATCCTGCTCAAAAATGGAGCTATGCAGAAACCGTGAAGCAAACAACTCTCGTTTCTCTTGTTCTTCAGGCTTTGGATCTTCTTTTCTGTCATCCAATTTGTCATCGGACTCACTTCTAATTTTCTTCTTTTTCATGTACCACGAGGGTGTTGGTCGTGGAGTAGACTCTACCTTCTCGGTATCCTTCCTGCTTCTAAAATTAGCAAAGTGAGAGTCATAGTCAAGAAAGGACCAGTTGTCTTCTCTGGAAGAGGACAGAGACTTTGCACGCTCTAACAAGGCTTTAGTATCGGGCGTTATAGTCTGGTCGTCTGCAAAAGAACTAAACTTGTGTCTCTCCAGCGAGGACGTCAACTTGGCCTCTGACAGTCTGTCTGTATGTCGTCTCCCAGAGAGCGACACAGAGGTGGAGGGTGCGGGTGAACCTGGTTTGTTTTCTCGATCCTCTTCAGAGTCTGAACGCACCTCTCCAGGCTCCAGGTCAGGCCACAGGCCATAATCCATATATTTACGATTCAGATGTCTAGTTTCAGAGCTTCTTGAAAAATCAGGCAGCAGGTCTCGCTTTAATCGACTTTCCCACAGTCTTTGCTGGTCTTCTGGGATGCAGTTGTTTGCCTTTGACAACTGGGAGCCATGCAGCCGTTTACCTGCAACATTCAAATCTGAGGCAATGTTATCTTCACTGATTTTACACACATCTTTCACTTCTCTACCCATCATTTGAGCATGCGCATCAGCTAACTCCTCTTTTGGATGGGGACTGAGTTTGTGCTGAGAGTTTGTAATATTCCATTCAGGATCTTCGCTTTTCTGCCTTAAGGTTCGGTAAATCCGCTCTTTCTTAGCACTCATTTCAATTTCCACAGAGTCTTGCTTTTTCGTCTTGTTTGTAGGAGAATTATCAGTCACATCTTGTGGAGGCTTGCCAACCTCATGCACCAAGCTCCGATACTCCAGTTCTTCAGCATCTAAACCCTGAGACATTTCTGGCTTTCCTGGCTTGTCAGACATCTGGAGCTGTTGCCGAAGCTTTCGATTTTGTTCCATCTGTTTGCGATAGCTCTGAGAAAGGTCAATATTTTCTAGATACTCATCCCTGACTCTACTCTCTTTGTCAGAGAAATCATTTGATAAACACCTTGCCTGCCCAGGCCTTGATTCCAAAGCATCAAACTCGGATGAGTTTGCCTGAGCCACCCCTCTCGCACCAGCATCTTCCCTTTGACTGTACTCTGAAGCCGTTCTAGCCTTGGAATGTTCTCGTTTTTGAGGCTCTTTATCCAATTTGACATCAACATCTTGGTCTTTTATCGATGCTGTACTAGAGGAGAGCTCTGCAGGCTGATTGCTCCCTGTCGCCGCTTCATCCTCCAGACGGCCTCTTTTATGGCGAACACTTTTTACAGTGGGATCACCAAACCGTCTCTTTCTTGCTGCAAGCCTATCAGATTCTAAAAAGGAGTCCTTTCCATCACTACCAGAGTCAGACTTGAATATCTTTTTTGACTTTACCTTGCCATCTTTGTCCAATGACTCCGTTTTACCCTGATCTAGTCGGTCGACCTTCTGTGAATCCGAGCGAGTTAGGTTCTCGGCAGGTGAGTGTTCACTATTGCCCTTGTGTTTTTGCTTCTCCTGGCCCTCTGTATCTGATGTTCTACTCTGGCTGGTGTCTTTATCTCCTTCATTATGAGGCAAACTGGGAGACTGTATTGTACCCCTCTTCTGCTTGCTTTTCTCCCCCCTCTCCCTGTCACTCTTGTCCCTGCGCCTCCCTCTCCTCTTGTTCTCTGCTCCACTTGCACGCTCTGCCTCAGCTGGCTCTGCATCTCTTTCTGGAGCATCTGCGTTGTAAGTGGCTGGAGATTTATCAGACTTGTCAAAGTGAGCTGGTGGCGGAGATAGAGAGCTGCAGCTACCAGATCTCTCTGAGGAGTGTCTATAAACTCGTCTTTCCACATCTCGTGAGACCCGCTCAGATACCGAAGGTGAGGCAGAGGGCGTTAAGGGACGCCGCTGGTGAGATGGGCTCCATCGGCTGCGATCCTCAAAACGTTCCCGTTCCCGCTGGATAAAACTATATTTCCGGATGTCCTCAAACGGGTCTCTGTAGTCTCTGAACTCTCGAGGGTCCTCATGATATCGAGGATCATAGTGTTCACCCTGGTAATGTTCCAGCTCAGCATAACGTTCCCGACTGCGAGGGGGATAGTCTCGACGGGGATCTTCAGCGTAAATCCCCGGAGTCCTCACATTCTCGTAATACGCTCTTTCTGGTGAAAAGCCATGATACTGGGTTCTCCGTTCATCCCTATGAAAAACAAAACATTCATGAGAACAGCAGCTAGCAGAACTGCAGCCTTAGCACAATAGTAAAAATGCACACCTCCTTTCAGAAGGAATGTCATAGAAATCCCGGATGTCCTGGCCGGAGGCCTGCATGCAGCGGTAGAAGGCCATTTGACTCTCTTGACTGGCAAAATCCACCTGAGAGAACGTTCATCATAAGCAACGACATATAATCTATAAGCATAGTGTCTAGAAGCATAGTCACACTGAACACACCTTAATCTTGTTTCCGCCAATCTTCCATCCTTTGGTTTCTCTGACAGCTGCCTGAGCAAAATCAGTGTTGTTGTAAAGGATAAGCGCCATTCCCTTCAGCCTGTCAAACACCACCTGTGAACGAGAAGCATCAGCACAGCCCTGTTCAAGCGCTCGTGCCACGTAGAAGAACGGTCAACTACCTTGATGACGGGTCCATAGCGGCAGAAGTGGCGTGTGAGGTACTGTTCTGTGATGTTTGAGGTCAGTCCATCCAACCACACGCATGCTGTGGGCATGCTCTTCCCAAAACCCAGCTGCACAAAGCAACATCTGTGACATATGCACCTTCCTTCAACACTGCAACCAACAAGCATCCACAAACCTTCAGCCTGTTGGTGCCGAGATACTCTCCATCCATCTTCTTGATGGCTTTGCACACACTGGCGATGTCGGAGTACTGCACGAACGCGTACTGAGGGACGCCGTTAACCCGCTTGATGTCAATGTCCTGCAATTCAACACAACATATCACATTAGGGTTGGCTGCGGAAAGAAAGCGCCCGTCACGGTGAACATCTTAATAAGCATAACAGCTTGGTCTGATATTTCATGACTGGAAACAGACATTGTTTTTCTACTTTTGCATTAATACGCCAAAAGTCACTTCATGTTTTCGAGAAAAAAAAGGGTTGATTTATCTTACACTATAAACAGGAATGTACAGATAACGGTATGGGGTAGTGACCTCGATACCAAACTTTCTAAAGTATAGTAATCCCTTGCTACTTCGCGGTTCGACTATTCATCGTTTCGCTTTTTTTTCTTTATTACATATTCGCGGATTCATTTTTTACCCGACCGTGTCTCGGCGGAGGATGCTCGCAGTGCCTCGAGACGGACCGCCGCCGGACGCGTCTTACCACGGAGAAGCGAATCGCCATGTCGGCCGTCTCCCCGCGACCACTACTGGGCTGCCAGCTGTGAAAAACCACCAGCTGCGCGCACGCCTGATCCTCCCATTCACACCCTTTGAAAATTAATATCTCGACGCGTGCGCCGGGGAGATGTTTGTTAACATTACTTTAATAAAGAATACTACTTGAAAAAAGTGTTTTAAAAGTCTGAATAAGTGTTAAATATGTTAAAAATGTTGTTCCTCCACTTCACGGAAATTCATCAATCGCGGCCGGGCTTGGAACGCATCTACTGCGATAAACGAGGGATTACTGTACTTGTTAAAAGTCACCCGATACAGGAAGAGAAAAAAGTATGTTTGAGCGGCGTATAAAGAGTCAATAACAAGTGCCTCAGCAGTAACGGGAGGATCTTATTATTCGCTACAAAGCATTGGCTCTCAGAGCGGCTTGTACGTGATCCACACATCACTACAGCTCAGTGAGATGAGGCGAAACACGTCAGCCACGTGTATTTCAAAATGAATGAAGATGCCATAATGGCTGCAAGTTGTGCTCAATGAATTTGTCCAGAGGCTCAAAATGTAGCACGTTTAACGCAAGTAATTTAACGCAAAACAAACCACGCTGCAGCAAACTCTTGCAAGAGAGAGAAACATGTTGTTAGTTTAATCAAATATTGTGATCGTGTTTTTATTAAGCACTTAGTATCGGTACTCGTATTTCAAAAAAAGTGTATGGGTGCGTCCCCAATTACAAAGAATGCATTTACAAAAACAGTATACTTTAAGATGACACGATTAACCAAATGAACCCAAGGTTTGGATGTTCCTAGTATGCACTACACGGGGTCGCATTATAAACTTGTTACTTCACTAGTGAAACGGCCTGAAGGTGCAGCAAATGAACTACTGGGAAAGTGCCAATGAGGATCAACGAATGTGATTTATTATCAGATGCTTTTCTCTGCAGATGGAGCAACGAGACGGCTGGTTGAGCAGTGCGAGCTATAAATGGATCCTTCTCCACAGTAACAACATTTGTGTGTTTAATATACACTCTTTGGTCAATTCTGCAACTCACCACAATCTCTCCAAAGCGCTGGAAGACGTCCAACAGCTGCTGGTAGTTGCTGGTTTTCTCCAGGTTTCCAATAAATAAAGTTCTGGTGGCCTTCGGGTGGAACTCGTCGATCCGACCATCAAGAGGCCGAAACTCATTTTCACTCTCTGTCTCTGTTGAGGGAGGAGGGGTCAGCGGTCCATTCTGCATAGTGCTGGGACGCGGTTACTCACCAGGCCCACTCCAGGCTGTCACTTCAATCATCATGCCGAAGAAAAGCTTGCCCTTGGAGACGCTGAGGGCCTTCTCCTGGTCCTCTTGCTGGCGGAAGAACACCAGGCCGTATCGCTCCTCTGACGCGCCATGGATCTGCACCGATGTCACCTTTCCATACTTCTTAAATTCGTGGAAAAGTCCGTCTTTTAGGCTGGTGTCTGACAAATACACAGAGCCGTGAGCATCAAAGTCGCAATAAAGCTGGAGCGTGCGTCTCACCTGTGGACCGTGTTGGCAGGTTCTGAACTCTGATGCCAAAGCTCCGGCGTGGCTCGTCCGTCTCCAGGGCAAGCGTGGAAGGCACAGGAGGGGCGTGAGCAGCCGTGGACTGAACGGACCGAGCCCGGGAACCTTCACTGGAGCTACTGTTAGAGTCACTGCTGCCAAAATAACGGAGCAAGACGGCAGTGAGAAACAGACCGAGAGAGAGACAGACGCATCCGGAGAGAGGAAGTACCTGCCACTGCCGGTGCTGCTGCTGCTACTGACGGAGTCGGAGCTGGAAGATGGGCTGCGTGAGCGGGGGGCGGAGCGTTTGGGGGACTGAGAGGATTTGGGGGCGGGGCCAGCAGCCCTCTGTGGCGATGGGTGACGGGACTGAGACGAATGCGAGGAGCGACTCCGGCGGTGGTGATAGGTCCGGTCAGCGCGGCGTCCGCGGTCATCCCGATACGTGTCACGATGAGTGGAGCCTGATATGGTGAAAGGGTCACGGATACGCGAGTCAAAGTGAGACTCGGGGGCGTCAAACCCGCCACTGATGGTGCTGGCCACAGGACTGGTCCCAACCCCGGATCCAAACAGCGACCTCTCCCGGTAAAAGTCTGTGCTGTAGTGACGCAGCCTGTCGAACGCCCCGCCGCGCTCATGGTGTCCGTACGGACTGTGCTCATATGCCCGCTCTCGACTGTCTGAACCACTGAGTGGCAAAGAAAAAGAGAGAGAGAGAGAGAGAGAGAGGGAGCGAGAGAGAGAGAATCAGTCAGACATGTGTTTTGAATTTACTAGTGACAGTTAGTTTCCCGCTCATTTGAAGAACATCTGATAAAAGCGATTGCATGTTTGAACAGATCACGATCTGACTGCTTTACGCACACACACACACACACACACACACACACACACACACACACACAGAGAGAGAGAGAGACAGGGACAGACAGAAAGAGAAACAGAAAAACTGAGACAGAAGAAAGGGAAAAACAGAGAATCTTGTGATTATAAACTCTGCAGGACAATATCAAAGCTGCGACACTGCCCTCTGCACACCAGCAGCTAATCACATACGACTGCTACAATTAGCAAAACTACTTGTGCATCTAGACATTGTTAAAGAATTTGATCTGAACAGTTGGTTTTATCACCGCTAGTTCTGCTGTGAACGTAGTGGCAATTGTGAAGTTCCTTTTTGCGGTAAAGAGATGCCACACATCACGCCACTGTTTTTAGTGGTTTAATTTCAAGGGGTTATACACTTTTGCATTTGTTTGGATTGCTATTACTATTCAGCTGGAAAAGTGTTTACCGTTGTGTAGTGTGCCCTGTCTACTTGAATTTATTGATATCTTTTTACATCAGAAAAGATAAAAACATTTATTCATTACAATTTATACCATTTTACACATGATATTTTTCTTTAAGGGACACTGATGTAAAAATAACAAAGAAGCTAAAACATTTTTACAGACTTTTACATTTAGACCTATAAATAGCATTCGATAATTTTTCCAACAACCTAATCGGCAATAGTTTGAATTGAAACCCCAAGTATATTTGGAACATTTTATATTAAAATATGGGACTGCAATTTGAGGATTGGAACAGATTAAACTGTCATTTCATATTTTTCCAATGGAGAAAAAGTGTGGATAAGTGTAATGAGAAAATAAATTGGGACTGTAGGTCCAGGTGAAGAGTTGTGATGTGTTGATGTATTCTAATCTGCAGCCAGAAGATTTAACACAGTATTTCTTGCCATTTAAACCTAGAGGCAGACAGGACGTGGAACAGAGAGGCCGCCTCACACACACACACACACACACACACACACACACACACACGCACTTTGCATTTTCTGTGATTTGTGCAGAACTGTGCTGGTGTGTATGGTTATGATCGCTATAGGCAAAGCCATACACTCCTTACAAACATTGCAGTATTGTCAAGAGCTATATCATTATTTTGATAGATTTTGAATGAGTTCACCTCCATCAATTTAACTCTGAAGTGATGGAGAGGTTTAATTCTGGTTGCTAAGTGAGAAACCATAACATACATTTTGTTGTGTATAAATCAGTGTTTCCTCAAGCTCCAGTTAAAAACACTGTACTTTTCCCTCCTCAAATCAAGCCAGACTCCAGTACAACAGTAAGGGTGAATAACATTATTTTGCAACGTGTCACTTTGTGTCACTGGGTAAAATAAAATGTGATGTTTAAAGTCTATCACTAATCGGTAATTGATGATTAGCTGAATATTGTGCAAAACGTGGTTGGTTTAATCAGCACTAGAACAGAGGGAAAACAGAGAGAGAGCTGAAGGGTTAGTGAAGTTTAGAGAGAGAAAGCTCAGTCAATACCAACCTGTTGCGAGCAGAAACTGACCCTAAATAATCCCAACACAACCTGCCGCAGGAGACGCCACATCCAGGAATAATCCCACATCTCTTGACCTTCAGGCCGCTTCCCATGACCCTGAGCTCGCTTCAATCCACAGGCGATACACATCCACGGCTGACCCCACAGTCGCCTCGCGTTAATCCAAGACGCATGTGTATTTCCAAACAAGCCATCCAGTGAAGATATCCCAAATCCAACGCCTATGATCCCAAACTCACCGTCACAATGGTGGAAGAGCTCCTCTGCGGTGATGTTTCACTCAGTAATCCCACATCGAACACACAAAACTAATCCACTCATTCTCACACGACCGATAATCCACCAAACCTCAACCCCCGAGAAATCGGACACCACCGGCTCCACTTACCCGTCTAGTCTGCGTTCATAGCGCCCCTCTCTGGTGTGGAGAGGAACCGGAGGCCCGTAGGCTGGCCCTACAGTGGCCCGCGAGAACCCCGTCACCTCTCTAGGGTGGCTTCCGGAGGGGGACGCATCCTCAAGGCCCCGAACGGCACTCGGAACGGAGCCCGGCTCGTTGTAGTCTGTGCGCAGGTCCCGGTCGCCCATCTTGTTGACAGCGTTGTGTGCCTTCTGGGCACTTTTAATGTCCACAAAGTCCACAAAGGCTGCCACGCCGCCCTCTGAGCCCCGCTTCCGCAGGACCTTGACACTCTCCACCCGGCCATACCTGCGCAAACACACAACCATAAGAACCTGGGACTGGGCTCACGTGATCTGTAGCTGTACATCCTTTGAAAGTGGGTTTCCATGACAACAGAACCAGGTCGAATTTCGCGACGCTGAATTTCGCGCGCTCACTTTGGTCTGAAGAGAGGAACGGAGCACTTAAGGACACTTAAACCACGTTTCCGCGAGGGTTCTGCGCGAACCTGCGTGTAACATCCGTGTTCGCTGAATGGGGTTCATGGACCGAAGTGGACGCTGTTAGCCGGAAGCTAATGGAGCCGAGCTCTTCAGTCACCCGCAGTTTGGCCTTAGAAATCGCAGGTTTGCGACTAATTAGCAACGTTACGCTTCATTCGCCCAAGATCGTAGATTTCTGTTCAAATGAACCCTGTTTCTTTACCGTTTGTGGCGGATGTTCTCCGGTTTCCCGCGAACAGGCTGCTAACCGCTTCTCTCGCCCGTGTTCCAGCGGTTAAGGGCGAACGGCTAATTGTAACCAACATTATTCAGCACGGTTAAACCAGTGTAGTGTCGGTAACTGGAATTCCGCACTTTGTAACGACTCGGCGAACCGCCATTTGCTATTGGTGTTCGCTACCGCGCGCGGGGCTGTTTGTGTACGCGCGGGGCCTGCGTCATTGCGCGCCCTGCTCCGGCTCTTGTGTAACTCACCTCTTAAAATGCTCCACGATCTTCTCTTCGCGAACATGTTCGGGTAAATTGCCCACCCAGAGGTGTCTGGTTTCCCGAACCATCCTGCGTCGTCCGCGGCCTGATTATGCACATAGGCGCTCGCGCGTCGTTTAATCTCTGACCGTGAGTGAAAATCCGTCGTCAGCTCGTGCGAGGGAAGGACCTCTTTCGGCCGCGCGCGCACACTTGCGGGAGCGCGCAGAGCAAACGTCACGCGCCTGAGAAACTCGACCGAACGTCACACTGTTCTTAAAACAGACGGACCGATCGCCGCACATGAGACAGATCCACACACAACAACACACACGTGATTTTTCTTAGCTGTTTATTGTCTCGCAGAAAGCAAATGAGTCAGTATAGTGCCAGTTTTAAATAAATCTGACAGGATAAATCGGTTACACACACACACACACACACACACACACACACGCACACACACACACACACACACACACACCAAACAAGAGAAAAGTGTGTTTCGTGTGTGAGGTTAATTCTGGATCAGAGAGAGGTGGCAGGTTCTGCACAGAATACGGCCTTCCAGGGGATGACAGCCTGTCTCATCTGGCTCCAAGGACAGACGCTCACCACACACCTGAGACAGAGAGAGAGAGTCAAAGCGTGTGTGTGTGTGCGTGTGTGTGTGCGCGCGCGCACTACTGGTTTTCCTAGTAGTTCAAGCGACTATAGGCTATTTAACAACATATAATGGCACTGATTCCCAGGGGGAAAATGTAGCTGTTAGTAATGCAATGTAAAACTAATGGAATTTTAGACACTTTGTAAAAAGTGTCTGCTAAATTGCTGGAAGTAAAGTGTGTAAGACAGAACACGGCTCTAGAATGTGTGTGTGCGTGTGGGGGGGGTGCAGCGTTGTCATACTTCACAGCGGTAACATTCCTCGTGGAAGCAGCGACTCAAGCACTCGACAGTAAAGGTGTCTGTACCGTCCTCGCGCGGCACAATCAGACCTGCACACACACTGCAGCTTGGAGAGTATTTCCTACACACACACGTTTTTATCAGTTAGTAAACGTGATTCTAGAAAACCATTCATTGTGTTAGTGTGTGCTAGTGATGACATCATCAATCACATGGCATGTTGACTCACCTATAGTAGTCAGGCAAACAGTACACCTCCCCCACCTCCCCCTGAGCGAAGCGCTGTTCTCCGATTGGCCTTCGACAGGTGTGGCACACGAAGCAGTCGGGGTGGTACGTCCGCTCTAGCGCTTGCGTCACATGGTCTCTGATGACATCACCGCAAGCCCAGCACGGCTCCAGTCCCGCCTGCACCACACACACGTGAACACGTGGATCACACCCTGGAGGCGGTGGCTGTGTGACATCACCTGATAACAGCTGTCACACAGCGGGGTCCCACACGTGCTGTAGTAGGTTCTGGCAGCCAAAGCTGCGTTGCATTGGCGACACCGGAAGCACTGGGCGTGGTATGTGCGGTTCAGGGCCTCCACGGCCGAGTCTGTCGGCCTGACCTCCTTCCTGCAGAACCCGCAGACGTCCAAGATGGGCCGAGGTGGCTCCGAGACGGCACGGGAATCAGCTGTGAACACACAGAAATCTCAGGTCCTTCACTCAAGCTGGGAACGGACACCAGTTGGACGGTACCGTGGCTGCCGGGCTGAGAGGAGGACAAGGTGATGAAGACGGATGACACCATCCTCTTCTGAGGGGCCACAGATGCCATGAGCTGCTGTCACGTGACGGGCTGAACTCTGACCTCGCGTCTCCTTGCTCACTGCTGCGTCTCTTCTGACCGTGAGAGAGGATCTAGACTGGATCTGCACCAGGCCACACCTCTTCCTTCTTCCCGCCCTCCACTGGGTCACAGTTCAGTGAGGTGAAGAGTTAAAGAGACCAGAACACTCACACTCTTTCTCTCACACACCCACACACAAGAGTGTCCGTAACAAAGAGTGACACAAATTGTTATGTTCTTTATTTCATAGTTTTTCATTCTTTTTCATTTATATTTTTATCATTATCTATCTCTTGTATTTTATTGTATTTTTATCTCTTATCCTTTTATTGCATCTCTTTCTCACATGCACCCCCCACCCTATGAATAATAGCTGGACGATTGTAAAATACATTTTCATTGCATGTTGTTAATGTGTATATGACCATTTTAAATTTGAATTTAATTTGAAAAGTTTGCGAAACACTTTACCAATAAGGTTCTCTTTCTCTTAGTCAACAGGATGTGATTCTTCCTGACAGTCTCCTTTATCAACATCCTCTCTGGAGTGTGTGTGTGTTTTAGTCGTTCTTTGTTGTTTATTTTCGACTGAAATTGTCCATCAGAAAGGGATTTTTTGGGTGGGGAGTCTTGCGAAGGGACTCTGTGGAAGGAGGGGGAAGGTCTGTGGAATGTGTCTGTGATGTCACCGCTGTGGGCGGGAACATCCGATGTGACGTCACTGTACCAAAGCTAAAGCTTTGTTATTCAATTTAAGGCCCAAATTCATAATAAATTAAGCAAGGGATTAAAAAACTACACTGCAGTTTGGATGAATACAAATAGCTTTATTCAAAATATATACTGTTTGTATACATAATATTGTTAAGTTTCACAATTAGCTTCAATGTGCCACATGTCCACACTTTTCACACACACAATGCTTGGTTGTGTTAGTATTTTAAAATGTCATGCAAAATGACAAAATAGCATTAGAAAAGTAAATAGCAAAGTTGTTCACTTAAGTGCATAAAGACGCTTTTTTCTCACGTCTGTAATGACGCGAAACACACATTATGGCCCCACAGGACCTCCACTCCAAACAAACGCTCATGAAACCTTGAGAGAAAAACATGGCTGACAATTTATTAATGATCAGTAAACACACAAATGCAGATAAGACACGCCGGTGACGCTTCCCATGATGCTCAGCACTTCCGCATTCGCTGTCTCAACAGGTCCCAGAGCCACATACTGAGAAGAGTGTGAGGAGCCAGACGCACAAACACCGGCGTCATTCCCTTATACAGACCCCCAAGCCCCTCAGCCGAGACCACTTTCACCACACAGTCCAGAAACCCCCCATACATCTGACCCTGAGAGAGACAAAGACAGGGAGACAGATAGAAACAAAGAGAGAGACACAAACGGATTGAGAAAGACAGACAGACAAACAGACAGAGAAAGAGAAACAGAGAAAGAGTAGTTTCGGTATCTGATGTCATAGGGTTTGCTCTCAGCAAAAAAAAAAAAAACGAAAGTTACAATTTCAAACTGATTCAATACAAGTTACTTAACTAATCTGAGCTCATAAATGTGTTGCATTGTGTAATTGAGTGAGTGTGTAGTACCCTTTTGAAGTCATTCACAGGCTGGTTGTAGAGTCTTGTGCTAATGACATCGAATGGCGTCATAGCTAGGGTCACAGCGAGACCACTGACAGCAGCGGCACAGAGGGCGCAGAGGCAGCTGTGAGGACTGAACCACTGTGAGAGCGCACACACACACACGTCAGCTGCTTGACCAACCACCGTGTGTGCCATTGTCTCACCTGTGCGCGCGTCACCCTCTCTTTTGCCCAGCTGAACGTGGCAAGTTGAGTGGCTGACCCCACCATGACCCTGGGCACAGCCCCGTTCACTCCTCTCCACAGTCCCGCCACACCCCCTTGGCGGTAGATGGACATCAGGGCATTGAGCACTCCCTGCACACACACGCATTAGCCACTGTGATTGGCTTGTTAGCCACTGTGAGAGGCTTGTCTGCACCTGGTGATTGTGCTGGTGTCCCACAGCGATGGCTTCTGCCGTCTGCGCCTGCAGCTGCGTCTTCACCTGCAACACACACGGCATGAGGTGGTGCTTGTTTCTAACCCTCAGCACAACACCAGCTCTCACCAGATAGGCCGGCGATGCCACCACGGCCCCTAAGGCTCCAGCCACGGCTCCTGCCATCAGGCTCCCCCCTGGGACCGCTGTGACCCCCAAGCCCTCACTGTAGGAGTAGCAGCCGAGGCGCACCCCGTTCATCAGTCCCTGGTACAGCAGGGCGGCCACCAGGCCCTTCTGCAGGCCGCAGACCCCGTCCGTGTGACCCACCAGCCACAGGGTCTGCAGGACCCCATGGTAATGGCGGCGATAGGTGCCACTGGCCTGGAGCTCGCCCTGAAGCTGAAGCCGAGTCTTCACCACCTCTAGAGGATTGGTGAACACGCACGCACCGCAGCATGCCAGCGCACCCAGCGTGAAGTCCATTGGGGGCCAGAGCAGAGGACCAGCGTCCCCCCGGGACAGAGGGCACACCGGCACTGTTGGAGGCTCTACAGGGAAGCTGGAGAGCCTGGCCGTGGGCATGACTTTGTTATCTCAAGTCTTGCTGGTGTCGACTTTTCATTGTCTTGTGTCAGTGATGGACAGTGACAGGTTCGATTCTTATAAAACGGCTAATAGCGACCCGTGGAAATTACCTTCCGATTACATTCCAGTTTCTGGAAACTTTTCACGACGTTCCGCCTTTTCACTTTTTACACAGCAGTTCAAACCAAAATACGTGGAATTCTTCCGAGAACTACAGACGCTGTGATTATTATCGCCGGAACTTACCGCGTCCGCTCCCTTTCTGAAACATTCGCGCTGGTAAACACCAGACCAGACCTCGCGCAAAGGACCCGCCTACTCCTGCGCCTCGGCCAATAGCAGCTCGACCTCATGCCACCGCCCGCTTTATTCAGCGCGTGCAGAGCAGCTGACCGATCGCAAATGGGTTAAAGGTCAAAGGAGCGAACGCGAAAGAGCGTATGATACCGCGAGAACTCCAATTAGCTCGAGGCGAGTCACGTGGTCGCGGCTCATTCGTCCGCGGTAAAGAAAACGAGTCAAACTAAAACCAAGACACAGAGAAACTTTATTTCCATTTACAATCCACAGTCTTACTCGCGCGCAATGTAAACAGTTCAGACCGAGAGTTTAATCATTTCCCTTCAGTCAGGCAAGATACACATTCTAACACACATCACTTCACTCTTTTATTCATCACACTTTGTCACACTTTCTCTCTCTCTCTCACACGCACGCACACACGCACGCACACACTCACACACACACACACACACACACACACACACACACACACACACACACACACACGCGGTGAAAGCAGCCTTCACTGGTTCATTGAGGGTCAGTTATGTGTGTGTGTGTGTGTGTACACAAGGGCAGAAGTCAAATCCTCTATTACCTTTTGGCGCGGACGAAGTACAAGGCGTTGGTTTTGGGGTAATATTTCACGTTCTGCTTCTTGTCCATGAGGCCTCCAAAGATGATGAGTTCCCCCCGGCCCTGGACAACAGTGTGCAGGCTGGTCTCTGGGGGTCCGGTGATGCCGCCACCATTCACCCTCCAAGATACCACGCCGTGCAGCTTGGCACGAGACACGTCCAGTAGGTACATCTGCATGGCCTTGCAGTGCAGCGACTGATACAGCGGCTTGCCCACGTTCAGGCTTTGCGGCGGGTGGTGCCCGAGGCGGCGGGCAATGGTCGGAATGGAGTGTCCATCCGCCGCCTGCGGGGGGCTGGAGGAGGAAGGAGGCGGCGAGGAGCCGGAAGGAGCAGTGGGGGGCGGCGACGAGGCTTTGACGGCCTCCAGGCCCCGGCGCAGGGCGGCAGGTGACACCGCGCCAGGGGGAGTTTGCTGGCCGTTGGAGCCCGGGCACTCGGCCGGGGGGGAGGAGTCCCAGCCAAACTCCGCAGGGCCATTGGGTCGCGGTGGGGGGGACGCCGCCTGGACGGGGCTTGTGCGAGGTGACGGCGAAGAACCGTTGAGCAAGGGTGGGCTGTCAGGGCCCCGCGTGGGCGACCGCTGACGTGCTGATGCCCGAGGCCGCAGGGTTCCCCATCGACCGTTCACACAGGGCGCCTCTTCAGCCACGCCGCTGCGCACGGGAGACTGAGAGCGCAGCGAGGATGGCTCAGGACCCAGCGGGGCCGGCGTTGAGCTGATGGGTGATGGACGGGAGTTTAGACTCGGACTCAGAGGTGCCCGCCCGGATGGAGCCTGAGAGAAGACCACCACACACTCGCCCACCTGCATAGTGAGAGAGACTTAACTTTAAACAAAGTGTCAATTTGAAAATTTCTCATGAAAGTTGAAATCACTTGAGTGGTTGATGTTTCCTCGGGTGAGACGGAGACAGACAGACAGACAGACAGGTGTCTCACCTTACAGGCCGGGTGGCACCACAGCTCCGGGGCTCCGTGTTCTTCGTTTTCCACACTCAGCTGCTGCCACATCCAGACAGAAGAACCCATGTGCAGCAGCCACGCATCCTTCAGAAGCTGCAGGAGACACTCACAGTCAGAGCACACTCAGACACACACACACACACAAATGCACACACTCACCGCGTTAGGGCCGCCACATCCTCCCAAAACCAGCAGTGTCTCACTGTCCAGCACAATCTGAGAGAATGCGTGTGTGTAAGTATTCAGAAAACTTCACATATCATAAACAATAATACATGTATTGTTTATTATTAGATCATTTATTACTAGATGGTTAGAGAGACAGAGAAGAGTGTGTGTTGAGATCAGAAGAGTGAGACCTCAAGAGTTTCACCCACCTGTGACTGTCCCCCGCGGGGGTGTGGTGAAGGGCTGCTGACCGCCGGCTTGAACCAAGTCCACTGGTCCAGATCCAGAACCCACACTTCATTACTCCTGCACACACAGCACGGTGAGAGACACACAGAGAGGGATAGAAACAGACAGACAGAGAGAGACCTACATCTGTCGAGCCCCCAGTGAGCCTCCAAACACAACCATCCTGCTGCCAATCACAGATGACGAGTGACCAGCCATGGGTGGTGGACCATGAGTCGTCACAATGCAGTTCCACCTGAGAATTATTGAGCAGTGGTCAGTCTCAGTCACACACACACACACACACACACACATCCTCTCCCTACCGCCAGAGTTAGGTAGGTAGGTAAATACTTTATTAATTCCTGAGGGAAATTCGTTTTGACAGCAGCATACACACGATACGTGCATACAAACTGCATACAACAAAAACAAAAGACATATTGCACCCATACAGACATATTGTACGCATTTTACACACAGCACATGTAAACATTGAGTTTACTAAATTT
>SOMO01000034.1:962614-985474 GCA_028128575.1 Paedocypris carbunculus | reverse complement strand
AAAGGGCTTTTATTTTTTTGCCATGTAAGGCAAATAAAAAAGGCAACTATTGTAATATTTGTTTTGCAGAAATGCATTGGCACTTTATCTTTTGTACAAGATCCTTTTTTATTTATTATTCCTGTTTAGGTTGCTCAGGTATTTTATTTATCATTTCCACTGATGCCATCAATCCAAATGTGAAAATGAAGTGCAGTTTTGTTGATGGATGTGCAATTCAGAAATGTTATTGCAAACAATACATTGATAATTTAACTCAGTAGTCATGTAGAAAATACCATTTCATTGTATTTTATCCGATTATTTGATTAATCGAACAAATTAATCGATAGATTACTCGACTACTAAAATATTCGATAGCTGCAGCCGTAATTTTGACAAATAATTAACAATTTTTGCGATCTTTCTTAATTCCAGAATTGAGACAATCTGTGACTGGGTAAAGTGGTGATTTAGCAGAACGACTTTCTGTTACTCTCAACAACAAACCTCTCACTATGTTCAGCACGCATTTGTTCCCTGCCAATTTGAAAGCAAACTTAAAGCGTAAAGTACAAATGATCTTGACCCAGAAACTGTACGGGATGTTCATCTCACACACAACACCGTACTGAACGCACACACTTCATAAACACAAATAACCAGCAATATTAGAGCAACTAATGCTATGTTAACGGCTCTCACCAGTTCTTGGAGGGCGAGTATGTGTGGATCTCGTCGAAGAAGCGCTCAGGCTGGTGAAGTGGATACGGACTGGGCCGGGTCCAGCCTCCGAACAGAACCAGCAGCTCCCGGAACATCACCAGAGTCGCTCCCGCTTTAGGAGATGGATAGGAGCCTGCACACAGCAGCACGGGTCAGAGATCCGCCGTTCAGCAACGGGGCGGTGGGGTCAAAGGTCATACCTGAAGCCAGCGGACGGATCCACTCTTTACTGTTCAAGTCCAGACGCCACAGGTCATTGAAGGCGGCGTTACAGCTGCTCTGAGTGCAGCCGCCGAACACGTACATCGACTGATTCCAGTCATAATAACACGCGCCTGATGAAGTAAGAGAGCGTGAGTGATGCAAGGTATGTGTTTGTGTGTGTGTGTGTGCTCACTGTGTGAGAAGCGCTGTGTGATTGGTGTTCCTGGGTACGGATAAGTGCGACTCTCCCATTGGATGTTTCCCTCCTGAACCGCACGCAAGAAACCATGGTAACACTGATGAGCCACACCTGAGAAACAGACAATGAACATAAGAAACTGTTTGTTTCCCTCTTTTTATCTGTGTGAGTGTCATACCTTTGATGAGTCTGTACCACTGTTTACAGACGAGGGCAGCAGTCTTGTGCTCCTGATATGGCGACAGAAAGGACAGAATATACTCCAACACTTCCTCAGGCAGCTCCCCCATATTCTTAGCCCCCGGCTCAATCTCCATGGCCACAGAGGGGCAGCCAGACATGATGCCACTCTCCAGCCTAGCAACAGACACACCTGTACAGAAAGATACACCATGTTAATGTATGCCGCATTTATATACAGAACAGTAATATAGTCAGTGTTCAGAATAGTGCAGTGTACAATAAGTAAATCACCTGTAACTGAGGGGCAGAGAGAGTGTATGTGTGCGTGAGAGAGAAGTGAGAGTGAGAAGATGTGAGATGAGAGATTGTGTGAGTCGTACAGCGCTGTTATCGGCCCGGATGATTAGCCGGATGCTAACCGCCGGTAGAGTGGAAAAGAGTGATTGGTAGGAGTAAACACTTAGCGCGCTCGAGCGATTACCGGTCCGTGTTGTGTCTCCGCGTGACGTCTTTCTTCCCGCTGTTGTACTGAGTGTTTCTTCACATCAGCTGCTCTCAGCAATTCTCTCACTCCAAACATCCGCCATCTTCCGCACGCCAAGCACCGCGCATGCGCGCGTTGGTCACGTGATTGTTGGATTTTTGTTATTTTTTTATCGTTATGTAGAGTTTAAAATGTGTCTCCAAAACGATTGTTTCCATTAGGTAATGCCACGTGTGCAACAGTGACTTCGATTGTCATTGGTTATGTTATTGATCTGTGACTGTCTAGTTGATCTTGTTGTTAATATTAAATCTTTAATTCGTGTAAATTGCCGGCGAAAGCCGACGGGGACTTTTATTCAGTCGGAAGCGGAAGCGCCGCGCGTGTTGTTTAGCCGTGACGATGGCGGATGATAGCGCGCTCTATGAGTCAATCGTGTGCGTGAAGTCCGAGGTTCATGTCTATCGTATCCCACCGAGGAGCTCGAACCGCGGTTACCGGTGAGAACACGGAGAACACTTTACCTAAAGGCCCCGGGTCGGCGGAAGACGCGGCTAGTTTCGGTTGACAATCGGTCACGAGACTTGAGTCGAGACAATTGAGTTCATGAATATTTATGACTAACTCTGACAGCGCGTCTAAATGCGCGTCTTTGTGGTTTTAAGTTTGTGTCTGTGTGTGTCAGAGCGGCGGACTGGAAGCTGGACGAACCCGCCTGGAGTGGTCGAATGAAGATCACGGCTAAAGGAAAAACGGCCTTCATTAAGTTGGAGGACAAAAACACAGGTTGAAACACACGCGTGCCGTGTGTGCGTGAGCTCGCTCACCTGCGGTGTGTGTGTGTGTGTGTGTGTGTGTCAGGTGAGCTGTTCGCTCAGGCTCCGGTGGATCAGTACCCGGGCTCTACGGTGGAGGCCGTGACCGACTCCAGTCGCTACTTTGTGATTCGTATTGAGGACGGATCTGGTAAGTAAACATAATACTCTGACTCTTTTCCACGGATGGTCTCATGACCCCGTGTGCTTCAGGTCGGCATGCCTTCATCGGGCTGGGCTTTGCAGACCGTGGCGACTCCTTCGACTTCAATGTGGCACTTCAGGATCATTTTAAGTGAGTGTGCGTTGTGCTCCTGCAGAGAGAGAGAAGGGGCTTGATCGTCCTCGGTGTGTCTGAATTGCCGCAGGTGGGTTAAGCAGGAGAGTGAGCTGGCCCGACAGCAGGCATGTCCAGAACCAGGTCCGAAACTCGACCTGGGCTTCAAAGAAGGGCAGACCATTAAGATCAACATTGGGGTGAGAGCAATCAATCTTTTTTTTCTTCCCTTATTTGTAACCAAACTCCAGAGCTTCAGCTGTTTGCCAGCCACTGTACAACAAGAAGAAGAGATAATTCTAGAGCAGGGGTGGGCAAAGTTTTTGATTCGCGGGCCACATTGTGTTCTAACATTTGACAAAGGGGCCGTACCGGGCTTCCTGGTCAAGCAGCTGTCAATCACATTCTCACCAGCCAATCAGAGTTAGGGCCAACCACACATGAAGCTTGTGACAGACGTCCAACGTCCAAAAAACTGAAGCAGTAAAAAGGTTTTGTACCAAAATGTGAAAATTTTAGTTTGTTTCTTAAAAATTTAAGTTAGATAATTTTGGCATCTGATTCCATAGACTGACAGTATAAAAATAATTGTTAAAAAATATACTAGTAAAATTTCTTTAACGCACATTTTGTTTTTGTGGTTCCGTTTTTTAGGGTGGTTTTACACCTATAGTTCGGTTCATTTGGTCCGGACCAAGGACTATAATGATACATTGTTGCATTTCTCTGGCATTTTAGTCCCCTTTTACACCACACTTTTTGCTCTCATTTGAACCGAACCAAAATTCAGTCGTGACAACATTCACGTCACTTATTGGCCAGATGTGTCCTTTTAATATTTCTTAAACTTCTTTTCAACTAATCAGAATTGCGGGTAAATTCAATAAATAAAGCAAATAGACAACATGTTGTTATTTAGTCTAGAGCAGGGGTGGCCAACTAGTCAGACACTACTTTTTTTCTGTGTTAGAGCCACATCACACGGGCACACATAAACATCATCCAATTCCTTAATCTTATATGCACACACACACAGACAGACCTCTGCTCGGCCAGATTTAATGACAATAACATGCCCAACATGATAATATTGGTTATTTTTCAACAGAATATTGGACTCATGTCATGTGAAAGCTCCTGAAGAGCCGCATGAATCTAGTTAAAGAGCCGCATGAGGCTCAAGAGCCACGGGTTGGCCACCCCTGGTCTAGAGGGACGACAGCGCTGGCTTTGTGCCTATATTAAACTATAGAACTATCGTATAAAGTTTGTATAGATCGGTTGAGACAAACATTTTTTTATATACACACATTTATATTCTGAGAGTGTAGTGTGGATGCGGCTGCAAAAAATATTTTAATGCTGCACGTGTGGCCCCCGGGCTGTAGTTTGCCCACCCCTGTTCTAGAGTGATTCATCTCTCTCTCTCTCTCTCTCTCTCTCACTCTCACTCTCACTCTCTGAACATGAACACAGAACATGAAGAAGAAAGATTCTACTGGCTCATTCCGGACTCAACCGGCAACCGGTGCTGGTCCTTTGCTCCCGCCTCCTCCTGGAGTGAAAGTAGGCGTTGGCCTTCCTGCCGCTGTGACACAACAGACAGGTGAACCTGCAGAGACACACCCACTTGCTCGACCTGGCTGGTTCTGATTCATATCTCCCTCTCTCTCTAGGCTCTCTGCTGGACCCCTGCACCACAGACCTGTGGGGCGACTTCACAGCAGCTCCAGGCCCTGGGTCAGTATCTCCACAACATTTTAGAATGCCCACGCGGCTGTCTGACTGTGTGTGTGCACTGTGCAGGGCACCGCAGGACCCGCGTTCCGGATGGGTTCAGTTCTAGACTAAGAAGAATGATGCCACAATATTGTCTCTATGCATTCCGTGTGTGTGTCCCTCAAGTGCCTTCTACAGACTTGTGTTTTAAATAAAGTTTTTATGTGATTATTCAACTGTTGTTGGACTGTTGCGTTTGGACCGGAGCCGCTGATCTCTTTACTACAGTGGCGTCACATCACCTGTGTTAATTTGATACATTTGAATCTCAGTTAATTCATAGTTTTGAATACTTATTCAATCTTCTATTTCAGTTCCTGTCAATCATACATTTTGAAAAAATAAATTTTTAATAATAATGGATCAAAGAGTGTCAAAATTGCACGCCCTGCCCCCAAACCAATTATCACCAAATGCTTTGAAAAATTGGTCGTAGAGCACATCGAAGCCAACCTGCCCCCCACAATCAACAATCATCAGTTTGCATACAAAGCAAAGAGATCTGCTGATGATGCCATCGTCGTAGCTCTTCACCCTGGAACACCAGAGGAACTACGTGAGGATGCTCTTCATCAATTATTGCTCAGTTTTCAACACTTTCATCCCAGACATTTTGACAGTTAAACTCTATTGCCTTGGTCTGCAGTTGGATAAAAGATTTTCTAACGGGCCGTCTTGTTTGGACAACATCACTCCTCCACCATCGCGCTCAGCACCGGCTTCGGCTTCCCTCAAGGTTGTGTGCTGAGGCCACTATTGTACTCACTGTACACACACAACGGCACACCGGCCCATCTCAACGACTTCATCATCAAATTTGCTGACGACGCCACTGTGGTCGAATTCATCTCAGGAGGACATGAGTCTGCCTACAGAGACCAGGTTGAAAGACTTCACACTGAACACCACTAAAACCAAGAGATTTGTGCTGGACTTCGGGAAACGTGACACCGACCCTGCCCCACTTCTCATCAACGGAGCCTGCATTGAAAGAGTCCAGTCATTCAAACTCCTGGGCGTCCACATCTCCGACGACCTTTCCTGGTCTGCCAACACCAGGTGGTAAAGAAAGCCCAGAAGAGACCCAGTGTACTGTAACAGCGCCCATAAGATCACTGGATGTTCACTTCCCTTTCTGGATGACACCGCCTGCTCTCGCTACCTCAGTAAAGCAAAGATCATCATCATGGACACACATCACCTCGGTCAACACTTATTCAGCAGGCTGCCCTCCGGACGGCGCTGTAGAGCTCACAAAACCTGGAACGGCAGACTCAGGGACAGTTTTTCCCCAGAGCTATCCACGCTCTGAACATCCGAAACAAGTAAACCCGGCAGCTGCGCCGACACTTTCTAATCTGTGCACTACCACTGGCACCCGCCACTTCCACAGCCGCTGTGGACACTGGACACTCAGTTAATCTTACCGACCCTGCAACGGCAGATTTAAGTATGGGAAGTGTGTGTGAGAGCAATAGTGATTTTGTGTGAGTGTGTGTGTGAGAGATCGAGTGTTTGATCTCCGAGGTGATGCGTCACGCGTCTGTTGACGGACGGTTGTCACGGTGACAGCATACGATGATAGCTATTTATACGATAGCTATTTATATCTAAATATAAAGTCATTTTGTGCATCGTTTTGTGCAATTGTGCAAGTTTAATCGAAAATTAAGCACTACTATATTTGTAGTTTGTTGTTTTATCTGAATTCATGTCTAAATCTGTTCTGCTCTTCAGCACCTGCGCATAATCCCGCCCAATCCCGTTAAAAGCTCCCGCGCGCGACTACTGCCGCCTCAGTCAGGCTCAGCGCGCGCGCGTCACCGGCACCGCGCTCGGAAGAAACCGAGTCATCACGGGATTTCTGGAAAAAACATGTTCTAATTTGATCAAGTTAAAAACAGAAGCAAAGAAGCCGACTCGAAAGATACGGAGCGTAAACATGAGCTCGAGTGGAAACGGCAGCGAGTCCAGACTGGAGTCGGTGATTCAGGTGCTAGTCGATTATCGGCGATTTATCTGATTTAATGTATAAGTGTGCGTGTTAGATACTTTGTGTGTGTGTGTGTGTGTGNGTGTCTGTGTGTGTGTGTTAGAAGCTGGAGCAAACAGGTGTGTGTGACTCTCAGGATGAATCTTCAGATGAAACTGCAGCGGGATTATCAGAGCGAGTGAAAGACATTATCTCCAGAAATTTGAATGATAGAGGTGACTATTTTACACACACACACACACACACACACACACACACACAGACACACACACACACACACAATATTAGCATCTCTCACACTGTGTCACTGTCTGTCTCTCAGGCATGTCGCCTGAGTCGTGTATTCAGGAGCAGAACCGGATCCTTCAGTCAGAACTTGCTCGTGTGGAGGATCTTCTGGCTAAGAGTCGGGCAGAGCGAGAGGAACTCCTCATTAAGTACAACAATGTCAGTGAGCAGGTCAGTCCTTTTCACTTACTCGATTGTTAAATCTCTGTGGTTACAAACAGTGGAATGTGAAGTGCCTGTTGTCTTGGTTACATTAAACCTGTTTCTGATTGGCTTGTCGTTTGTGTACAGCTTGAGTGCGCCCTGCGGGGGGAGGAGCCAGAAGAGGCACAGGACTCTCCAGACTCACACAGCGTGATGCTACAGAACGTGGATTTGCGAAAGCAGCTGCACAAAGAGCAAATGTATAAACGCAAACTCAGCGCTTACCAGCAGGGGCAGCAGAGACAAGCGCTGCTGGTGCAGAGACTGCAGGCCAAAGTATTTAGTTGTCTGACTCTCTCATTCTGTCTCAAGTCTCTCCCTCTCTCCTTTCTGTCAGTCTGTCGCTGGGTGTTTCTCCATGTCTCTCTTGCTCTTTAACTCTCTCTCTCTGTTTAGGTGCTGCATTATCAGCGGAGACAGGGCGAAGACGATCGAGGAAGTGAGCTGGAAAACATTGTCGTTCAGTTAGAAGAAGAGCGGCAGAGGTGTGATGTGCACACAAATGTTTTTCACACACAATTACATACACTCACCTGCGTGTCTGTGTGTGTGTGTGCACAGAAGCAGCGAACTGTCAGCAGTGAATTCCATGTTGCGTGAGCAGTTGGAACAGGCCAGTCTGGCCAATGAGTCTCTGACTCAGGACCTCCGCAGACTGACTGCAGATTGGACGAGAACGACGTATGAGCTGGAGCAGAAAGAGAGTGACTGGAGGAGAGAAGAGGAGGTGTGTGTGTGTTTGAGGGTGTCACAGCACTGAATATTAGGAGAGTTTGAGTGTGTGTGTGTGTGTGTGTATGTCAGTCGTTCCACAGTTACTGCAGCACTGAACATGGTCGGCTGCTTAAAGTCTGGAGGCTTGTCAACACTGTGCGCACACACCTGAACGAGCTGAAGAACGACACACAGAGGTCAGTCCCTCCCACACACACACACTCACTCACTCACTCACTCACTTTATCCTGGTCAGGGATCTGTGTGAGATGCGCTGTGACCTGGCGTGTGGAGCTCAGACCGTACAGCTGAAGGTTGACTGTGTGTGGGCGGAGCTGCAGGGTGGAGGGGGCGGTGCTGAGGCGGAGCAGAGATTGAAAGAGACGTTGAAAGAATTGATGACGCTCCAGACGGAGCGCGACGCTGAGAGAGCCGAGCTCAATACACGGTCAGTTAACACACACACATGCACACAATTTTCTCCCTGGAAAAATTGTTTTAGCATGTGTGTGTAATGTGTTTTCAGTTTGCACAACACAGAGAAAGAGCTGCAGGACATTAGAAGACGTGTTGATGATCGAGAAATGACCATCGATGAACTCAACAACCAACTTCAGGTGATACATACACAGATTCAGTTCAAGTTCTCAGCATTTGTAAGGCGCTTTTAACAGTTTTAACTTTCTCAAAGCGCACGTGTGAATATGTAAGTGTGGATTGTTGCTTTTTATTCATTAGTAGTTTGTGTTAAAATATGGCTGATTATCACTATCTCACAATATCACAGTCTCCTCTGGCATTTTAACACTACACAATCAGTGCATTGTGTGTGTGTGTGTGTGTGTGTGTGTGTGTGTGTGTGTGTCTTGCAGTTTCAGAAAAGTCAGAGGGAAACTGAAGTTGACTCTCTCAGAAAACACACTGATGCTCTGAACAACACATTGCGAAGCATTACCCAGGTTTGACACACATACACATACACGCACACACAGGCTTCGTTACAGTGTGTGTATGTGTGTTTAGCTGATGCTCTCTGACTCTGACACTCTGGACCAAGACATTGAAGAGTCACTGCAGCCACTGCTTTTCTCCTCATCCACCAATTCTTCATCGGTCATCCTCCCTCACTCCTGTCTGTCTGCACTCAGCACTACAGTCAGCAACAGACAACTGCATATGCAGGTACAAACACACTCAGACACACACACAAAAAAGACCCAGACACACACTCAAACACCTATGTTTGTGCAGGAGCTGCGAGAGAATCTTCAGTGTGGGCAGACTCTGCTGCAGCAGGTGCGCAAACAGCTGGCAGAGGCGGAGTCAGAGAAAGGGGAGGCGGAGCTCCGTGTTCAAGCGCTAGAGGAAGAGAGGGAGAAGATTCAGAAAGAGAGAGAGACAGCTGTGAGGGAAAAAGAGAAAGTGAGACAGGAGAGAGACGCACTGAACAGGTTGGTGACATGTTAGACAGGTCTTTCACACTTTCAGCGCACTTATAATCTCTCTCTCAGCGAGAAATGCAGGTTGGATAAAGCTGCGCAGACGGGACAGGCGGAGATGCAGCTGCTGCAGCTGGAGTGTGAGCGGCTGCAGGTGTGTGTAGCGTCTGCGCAGAGAGAGAGCGAGCACGAGCGAGAGGAGAGACAAGTGGCGGAGCAGGAGCGGGAGAGAGGCCGAGCCGAGACACTGCGAATGTGAGTTGCTCAACCCCAGTGCAATGATGCTGCGGCTGTATTGTGCGTGTGTGTGTGTGTCAGTCAGCAGCGGTGGGAGGAGGCGGAGTCTCGCTCGTCTGCTCTGAGAGCTGAAGTGGCAGAGCTTAGAGAGAGTCTGCAGCAGCAAGAGATCCAGAAGGAGCTGAGGCAGACGGAGAACACACACCTGAAAGACGCCCTCAGCAAGGTTAGACACACACACAAATACACACACACATGCACACACACATCAACAGCAGCAGCTGACGGCCTAAATGTGTGTTTGTGTGTGCAGTGTGAAGCGGGGCAGGTGCAGCTCTCTCTCGACGTGACTAGACTCCAGTCTGATGAAGCTTCACTCAAAGACTCTCTCACCAACCTCAGCGTCATCAACCAGAGTCTCACACATGACAAAACACTCCTCAACCAGCTCCTGCTGCAGGTACAGACACACACAAACAAACACACATGCATTTGTATGATAGTGGGGTCTCATCATTGATTTAGATGCAAAACAATGACACCCTTAAAATCCCATTTTGACCCTCAAACAGGCTTCAGAGTTGTGGAGCCCTGACAAAAGTCCCCACGCGTGACAATAAGGCCCCGCTTTAGTAGAAAAAAATAATCATTCGAGGCCCCACTTTGACTTAAAAAGACAAGATTTGGGGTGAGAAAGATAGTGTAACGTTCTGTGTGTGTGGCGGGGGGTCGGGGTGGGGGTGGACGGACTGAGTTGAGTGTCGTTAACTGCAGTGGAATTTGAAAAAATTGTGCTCTTAGGAACTGACACATATGGAAGATGTAATTTATGAACAGGATTGGTCTGAGGACTGAGCCTTAGGGTACACCACTACAGACAGTACAGGAGTAGGTTTAGACCTGAGATTGCCTGGTTGAACATACTTTGTTAGTCAGACCAGTACAAAGTAAACCAGGACAGAATGGTACACGAGAATCCAATTTTAAATGGATGAAGAGATGGTGTCAGAAGCAGCAGTTTAGATCAAGGAAGATGAGAATTGTGAGGAACAAGAAGATAGCAATCGTGATGTAGTTGGTGATTTGAACCAGAACTGTGTGCTAGGGTGAGGCTGGAGGCCAGATAGGATGTCATGGAAAATTTATTTTGTACTAGACTCTGTTCCTCTTTGTCTCTCTCCGTCTGTCTGATGGAGTTTGTTGTGATTGACAGCTGGAGGAAGAGAAGCGCGTTTCTCATATTCATCAGCGTGCACTGGAACAAGAAAAGCTCACCATCAGGGACGAACTTGTTCGCTCGGAGCAGGACAGATTGGAATTGGACTCCCGCCGCCGTGACCTTCACCAATCACTGCAGGAGTCAGAGGTCATCCGGGCGGGGCTAGAGGCAGAGCTCTCTGCCTTCCAGGCTGAAAGAGTCACACTGCAGGAGAGAATTACTCAGGTCTGTCTCTCTCTCACAGTCTCTCACTCTTGCTGTTTTTCTCTCATTGTATCTGTCTTTCTGCAGTTGGTGGGAGAGGTGGGGGCTCTGGAGGTACAGCTGGGTGTGGTCCGTGATGAGGGGGAGCGTCAGAGTGCTGCTCTCGAGGAAGTGATGCGGGGTAGGGCGGAGCTTGTCCGTGAGAAGGCGGGACTCCTGGTTCAACTTGCAGCATCAGAACGAGAGAACAGTGTCCAATTCAAAGAGCTGTCCGAATTAAGGTGAAGCAGGACGGAGCAGGTGAGGGACATACAGTATTAACATGCTGCTGTGTTGCTGCAGGGGCGACAGAGAGAGTCTAGAGACCAGTCAGTTCCACCTGCAGCAGCAGGTCGACCAGTGCAACACTCAGAGAGAACAGCTGCAGCTGCACAGCGACAGTATGACAGGTGAGAGTGACGCCGCACACACTGTTTGTACTGAGCTGCTGCTTTTATTGCGTTTGTATGTTTAGCCGAGCTGAAGCTGCTGCGCGCTGAGCGAGAGACACTTCATTCTCAGAGTGAGAGGGAGAGAGACAAACTGAGAGACGCACTCGCCTCAGCACAGCAGGAAGCGCAGCACACGCAGAGCAAAATTAGGTCTGAGCACCAAGAAGAGCTGCAGAGACTCAACACGCAACAGGTTGTAACACACACACACACACACACAAACTGACTCTAGTTAATTACTTTTCATTCTGCTTTGCTACAGGAGAAAATGCGTTGCAGTATGGAAGATGAGCGAGAAGTGGCGCTGCGGCAGTTGCGCGAGCAGCTACAGGAAGAAAATATGCGTGTGGAGCGTGAGCGGGACGCCCTGCGGGATGAGCTGAGCTGTGTGCAGCGAGAGAGAGAGCGACAGCTCCTGCACGCTGAGACAGACAAGCAGCAGGTGTGTTGCAGAACTTGTGGTGCAGCCGAGCTGTCAAGCTGACGTCACATTGATGTGCAGGCCCTGTTGGCCAAAGAAGCAGAGAGAGTACTGCTGTCAGAGAAGGTCTCCGCTCTGCAGGCGCAGCTGAATGTTGTGGAGCTGGACAAAGCATGTCGAGCGACTGCGCTGATGCGAGAGCATGAGCGGGTGAGACATGCTACGAGTCACACACACACACACACACACACCTGTGAGTAAACCACTGTCTCTCTGGACAGGCTGCCCAAACTTTGAGTACACAGCTGCAAGAATTGCGCAGTCAGCTACAGGACACGGAAGTTTCAAACAGCGGTGAGCTGCGGAGACTGCAGGAGAGTTGCGTGGCTCAACAGTTGCACACAGATGCGGCGCTTAAAGAGGTATGATGTAACTCTTTTGCCGTCTCTCACATGTTTGATTCTGAGTGAATGTGCCATGCAGCTGCAGGATTGTCACGCGCAGCTGTCAGTCAGCGAGGAGCGTCAGGACATCTGCAGACGGCAGCTGCTGGAAGCGGACAAGTGCTTGAGCCATATGCGGGACGAGGGGGACGGACTCAGACGGGAGTCTGTGGAGCTGCGGCGCATGCACGATGACATCACCAGAGAGAGGGAAGCTCTCTGCCAATCAAACAAGCAGCTAAGAGATGATTTGCGAAGAGCTGAAACCGAACGTATCAGGTGAGGGACGAGTGAGGTGATGATGGTCACACTTTCCCAAAATACGAATGCCTAGTTGAGAGACTGTCTGCATGTGTATGTTCAGCTTGAAGCGAGAGTGTGAAGAAAAAGAGCAGAAGGTCTTGCTGCTGGAGGAGAATATGGCCTCTGTGCAGAAGGAGGTGTCAGAGCTGCGCAGCTGTCTGCAAGAGGTGGAGAAATCCAGACTGGAGTCGCGACGGGAGCTGCAGGAACTGCGCAGACAGGTCGAGGTTCTGTCCTGCAGGTGGGCTGATCTGGATTACGACATGCTGACGCTCATGTGTCTTGTGCAGCTCAAGGTTCTGGATACCGAGCGGGAGCAGAAAGAAACGCAGGTGGAGGAGCTGCAGGCGCAGGCGTCTGCACAGGAGAAGAAGCAGGAGGACCGAACCAGAGAGTTGGTCAGCCTTAAACAGAAACTGACAGATGCAGACAGCAGTAGAAAAGTTCTCCAGAAAGAGGTGTCTGTCTGTCTTTCAGTCTGTCTCTGTCTCTCTAAACACATCTCTCTCTCTCTCTAGCTGTGTGTCGTGCAGCGGCAGATGAGCGAGAGTCAGTCATGTTGGCACAGGCGAGAGAGAGAGTTGATGTCTCAGCTACAGGAATCTCGTGGCTGTGAGAAGAAGCTGCAGGAAGACGCGCGAAACCTGACAGTACGTGCGCAGACGGCTGCCGAAGCCTCTGCGCAGATGGAGCTGCGGCTCAGTGAGGCTGAAGGCCGTCTGACCGCAACGGAGGCGGAGTTATCTCGCACGCAGGCGAGCCGCGAGGACCTGGAGTTCAGACTCAGCGGGCTGCAGTCAACACTGGCACGGACACTGGGCATCAGGGCTGGCGGGAGGTGCAGCAGCCGAGGGCGCAGCCCCGCAAACTCTTCGCCCTCCTCTCTCATTCGTCACAGGAGCTTGTCGCCGCTACACTGCTCTCTCTCTCCGGTCAAAGGTCAAACCACCACCAGGCCACTGTGTGTCAGAGCTGTCGCTCACTCTCGCTCACTCTCTCCACAGGCGATGCAGGCGACATCACGCCGGACAGTACCGTGCTGCTGCGGCAGGTGTCTCCGGACCGGAGCATCGCTGCTCCGACTGCAGCTGCGCAGGAGTTTGACCCAGAGATGCTGCAGTGTGGCCTGAGAGACTTTCTGCAGGAGCTGCGAGATGCTCAGAGAGAGAGAGTAACTCCTGCACCCACACACACACTCACACACAGCACACTCAGTAGCTGTGTGTGTGTGTGCACAGAACGAGATGCAGGGTCAGCTGGGATCACTGCGCAGACAGTTAGAGGGCGTGACGGGAGAGAGAGACTCAGCACACCAGCGGCTCATTCAGACACAAGACACTCTGCAGCAGAGTCAGGAAGGTGATGCGCGCTCAGCTTCCGGCTGTTTCTGAAGTGCTTTACACTGACCATCACACCCTGACTGTGCGCAGACAAGCGATCTGTAGAGGCTGAGCTGGCGTCTGCGCAGGCACTGCTTCATCAGCAGGACGAGCGAGCTCGACGGGGAGAGAGAGAGCAGAGGGCGCTACAGGAGCGAGTGAGAGAGCTGGAGAAAAAGCTGCAGAACTGTGAGGTCAGTGGTGAGGTCAGCCATGAGGTCACGCGGGAGCCAAGCCTCTTGCTCTCACGCAGGAGCAGTGCGGCAGTCTGCGCGGCGTAAAAGGGCAGCTGGAGGCGGAGCAGCGCCGGCTGCGAGAGGCGCTGGAGGTGGCGGAGGGGTGGGGCTCACGGGTGGAGCTGGGGAGGCGGACCCTGGAAGGCGAGTTGCAGAGACTAAGGCTCAGTCTGGAAGAGAGAGAGCGAGAGATCCTAATGGCTCAGGAAAGACACGAGAGCAGCAGCAAACAGGTGTGGCACCCTCGATCACCCGCTCGGGCCACTCGCGGCTGACCCCCGTTTTTCTTTGCTGAAGGTAGCGGAGGCCGAAGCTCAGATCGCATCCCTGCAGCGCGACGTGGACAGACTGACGCTTTCGCTCGCCCAAGCGCAGGAGGGAGAGAATGCGCAGAAAGAGCGTGCGCAGGCTCTTTCTCTCACGCTACAGGATGCAGGCGCCGCACACACGCAGCTCGTCGCCACGCAGAAAACTCTCACGCACTCGGACAGGGAGCGATCGCAGCTACAGGCGAGAGAGACAGACAGACAGACAGACAGACTGAAGAACTGAAATAATGTGGACGGGGACTGAGTGGGCGTGTGTGTTTTACAGGAGCGTGTCGACACACTGCGGTCGTGTGTTTCAGACGGGAAGAAAGCGGTGTCCTCTCTCAACGAGCGCGTGCAGATACTGCAGACGGAACTCACGCAGAGTCAACTACACACAGCTGAGCTCAACACACAACTGAACAGCACACAGGAGGTGAGTGTGTGTGTGTGTGTGTGTGTGTGTTGATGAGGTCTTCCGTGTCGTAGGTGCTACGTCAGCGCACAGAAAGTCTGGCCGAGGCTTTGCGCTCGCTGCAGGCGGCACAGACGGACAAGGCGTCTGTGGAAGAGCAAGTGCGCAGCCTGCAGAGGACGCTGGCGCTGCTGGAGAGTGAGAAACGAGACTGGGACAGACAGGCCGCGCGGCTGGAGAAGGAGAAGAATGCGCTGAGGAACACGCTGGATAAGGTGAGACCACATCATGTGGAATACGCACCAGACCACTCACTCTGGGCTCTGATTGGTCAGGTGGAGAAGCAGAGGCTGCACACGCAGGAGAACAACATGCGACTTTCGGCGGAAAAGGGACGACTGGATCATTCTCTCACCACGCTGGAGAAAGAGCTGCTGGACGCCCAGAAACACATTCAGCAATTGCAGGTGAGACCGTGAGAGACACAGAGGAGGTGTGATGATGATGATGATGATGATGATCTCCATCAGGCTCAGCTAGCTGAACTGGATCAGAGTGATGCAGAACATTCAGCCCTTATGTGTGATGATGCCATCCTTGAGGTGGAGAGGCTGCGAAATACCCAGAAAGATATGGAGAGAACCCTTGGGGCCCGAGAGAGAGTATATCGCCAGCGGGTCAGGGGTCTTGAGGAGCAGATCAGCACACTCAAAGAGCAACTTCAGCACGAGATCCGGCGGCGTACACGTATCACAGAGCCCTGACCGCCATTGATTGCCCCCTCTGGATCAGAACCTAATTTTTCATAGGGACCACACCCCCTTCTGGTTCAGAACCTAATTTTTAATCAGACCACAGTCCCTCTGGTCCAGAACCAAATTTTTCGAAGACCACGCCTCTTCTGAACCAGAACATACTTTTTAATCAGACTACGCCCCCTCTGGTCCAGAACCTAATTTTTCATCAGACCACAACCCCTCTGGACCAGAACCTAATTTTTCATCAGACCACGCCCCCTCTGGGCCAAACCTAATTTATCATCTTCTGAACTAGAACATAAATTTTTTATCAGACCACGCCCCCTCTGGTCCAAAACCTAATATTTTTATCAGACCACACCCCCTCTGGGTCAGAACATACTTTTGTATCAGACCACGCACCCTCTTGTCCAGAACCTAATTTTTCATCAGACTATGCCACCTCTGGTCTAGAGCCTAATATTTCATCTTCTCAACTAGAACAAACTTTTTTTTTATCATACCAAGCCCCCTCTAGTTCAAAACCTATTTTTTCATCAGACCACATCCCCTCTGGGTCAGAACATACTTTTGTTTCAGACCACGCCCCCTCTGGTCTAGAACCTAAAAAATGAGGTTCGGAACAGGTTCTAGACCAGAGGGGGAGTGGTATGATAAAAAATTAGGTTCTAGACCAGAGGGATTGTGGTTTGATGAAAAATTAGGTTCTAGACCAGAGGGGGAGTGGTATGATAAAAAATTATGCCACGCCCCCCCGGTCCAGAACCTAATTTTTCATCAGACCATGCCCCATCTGGTTCAGAACCTATTTTTGTATCAGACCACGCCCTCTCTGGATCAGAACCCAATTTTTCATCTGGCCACACCCCCTCTGACTCATCATCCATCACCATCCAGCAAGCCCCTCTGGTCCTGAACGCGGACCACACCCTGCTACACTACTGCCATTGATAGCCCCCTCTGGACCAGAACATGCAAACTCAACAAAGATTCAACACAAACACCTGATTTTAAGTAAAACCTTTATTAGAAAATCGTAATAAAGAGTACAGCAAAGAGTGGGTATACTTCAGTGACAAGATAACACACACATGAGAGAGTGAGACAGGTCTAACATCCTCCGCAACTCCTGGCACAGCTGCTTCCCATGGTGCCACACTGACCACTGAGCGCCGCCACCCCGCAGCGTGAGAACTGGTCACGGCACAGGTCCGCTACACACACAGGTCAGAGGTCAAAGGCGGCTGTGTGTGTGAGTCGGAACTCACCTCTCAGCAGCTCCTCGTGCGCACACACCGTCCGAACACACACCTCCTTATTGACCACATACATCCTGCGCAGACTGTACACACACACACACTGTGAGTATGAGAATCTGTGTGTGTGTGTGTGTGTGTGTGGTTACCTGTAGAAGCAGATGCTATTCAGACACTGTTTGCAGGGCTGATGGACAGAATACAGACGAGTGCAGGGATACTGCTCCTCACGACAGTCTGAAACACACAACACAGTGGCTTGTGCTGTCTCACTGACACTTCTTGTGCTGTCTCACTGGCTTCTTACCCAGCGGCCCCGGCTCCGTTGGTTCAGTCGGGAATTCCAATGCTGAAACAGACAGACTGTGAGGGAGACAGAAGGAGAGAGAGAGAGAGAACGAAAGGTCCGCACCATGGTTTGCTGGCTCAGGAGTCTGTGGCTGTGGAATCCGCTGAGGGTCTTAAGATGGAAACATTGATGAGTAAATAATGACAGACAGGGAATTAGTGAGACAAACAGAGACTCACATAAATACTGCTCGTAGCTGTTCACAGGTCCTGCAGAGACACACACACACACTCGGTGACCTCAGTGGTTATTGTGGAATTGAGAGAGTTACTCACCGAACCCTTCAGAATAATCTTCATACTGCTGAGCCCAACCCAGACNAGGGGGCGGGTGTGTGTGTGTGTGTGTGTGTGTGTGTGTGTGTGTGTGTGTGTGTGTGTGTGTGTGTGTGTGTGTGTGTGTGAGAGAGAGGGTTTTTGAAGTGTTGGGGCAAATGGTGCGGCTCTCACATCTGGGAGTCATTACACCCCCCCTGCACACACACACACACACACACATTCTCGCTCTATCTTTACAGTTGGTTTGTCGCTCGACAAGTAAACTCGGGGTTTACAGGTGAATCTCCCAAGCTCAACAGATAATCGAGTGTTTCCTTCACACGGTTTTTTCCATAAAAGGTAAAAACTGCAGAGATTTTCTCACCTTAAACTCGCTTCTTTATTCCTCGACTGATGCTCCGACCGCAGCGCGTGCCTCAACTCCAAACTCCTCCCACCGCGTCGTCCCCGCCCACCGGTCTTAAACTCATTCACCTCGCGGTCAGAGATGGAATCTCGACTACCGGAATGCTGACCACAGATCCCGTGCGTGTGCGTGATCATTTACTATTCTGTTCTCTTTGTAGTTTACGTTGAGTCTACTGTTTTTGTAATTTGTGGTTTTGTAAGCTTTACTTACACTACGATTCTAGTAGAGTAACATTTTAAATGTGTGCAATGAATCCTCTGTTTGAGTTGTGTTTTGTTTGTCGTTCTTCCAAATCAAGATTGCCTTGTACGTTGACACTGTATTTCAACAACAAGGGGGAAAGCACGAGCTGCTGTTCACTTTTTAACCGCCAGATGTCCGTAAAGTAACGGCTGAGAAGCTTCGATCGATTAGTCTGGAGCCTGAGGAGATCCCTCGTGGATCCCCCGAGGAACTCTGGGTAATGTAGTGAATCGGATGAATAGTTTACACTCAGACGAGTTGTCTTCGGAAACGCTATTTTTACGTGAATAAAAATCATCCGTTTGTTTATTTCTACATAATGTTACAAAGTATACCTGCCATTCCCATCTGGTGTTTCTTTTTAAGGAATCAGGTTTATCGGCAAAGGACTCATGCCGTGACTTTTATTTTGACACGCCGTGCTGTCGCTCATTTGTGACGTCGGCAAGTTGTGAGGGCGAGCTCGAGAAATCTCCTCAGTCGTATCCGCTCCTCATGGTGTTCCTCACGGTCTCCTGTTGGATTCGGAACCGGGGTCCGGATCGGTACTGGAAGGTGCAGGACCTGCTGAAGAATGCGCGGGTGAGCGGCTCTGACAAAGAATGGAATGACACGGAGTAGCGCTCCTGTGAATGACGGTGAGACTCGTCTTGCTTTGGCAGCATTTTCGGGGAAGGAAGAACCGCTGCTACAGTCTTGCGGTGCGAGCCGTGCGGAGGTCCTTCGTGTACGCGACCAAAGCGCGAAAAGCTGCGCGGCGAAACATGAGAACGGTAAAGTGTTCCACTTGCATTGATTGGGTCTGTCTCTCTGTCTGTCTTTATGTCTCTCCTTCCTTTCATTTCTGTGTCTCACTCTCTGTGATCTTATTGGCTGTGTTGTTTCTGCAGCTGTGGATCTCCCGTGTTGCCGCTGCGACTAGAGAACACGGGCTGAAGTATCCGGCGCTTGTGCACAACCTGCTGAAGGTCAGTTGTTGACGGGGTGACGCACATTGCTGTTGTTGACATGGAGTGGTGTGTGTGTGTGTGTGTGTGTGTGTGTGTTTGTGTCTTTAGTGCAACGTTCAGCTGAACAGACGAGTGCTGTGCGATCTCTCCATCACTGAGCCGCGCTCCTTCCTGGCGCTCAGCAGACTCGCACGGGCGCGGCAGCAGGAGGGTCTCGGTGCAGCTCTGAGGGGGGAAACAGACACGCCCGGCGTATTCTCACGCATCACACAGCTGTAGCATCTGGTCTCGGGGCTCCGCCCACTCCTCAGCCTCAACCTGGATCCACCACCTTGTAGAGGATAATCCGCAGTATTTCTCATCATTGTATTCACACTGTGCTACTTTTCCTATTGCACCAATAAAACATCAAACAGAAAGGGTCTTTTATTTCCCATTTTATGGTACGAGCAACTGCATCATGTGCTGTTAACACAAACGTGGCAATTGTGGTCCAGTGGATTCGGAGCGTTGCAGGTTCTAATCCCAATTTGGTATGCTATATAACTGAGTGTCCTTGGGCAAGACACTAACAAAATGCTTGTTGAGTCCTGGAGGAACCCCTGATGTAAGCACGGAGAGAACTTAAAGCTCTTCAGAATGATTCTGACCAGGCCTCAAACTCTGACTCCAGTCTCAAACTTGCTGTCTATTGAACAACAGACATACAGATGTGGGACATTGCAATGTTGCACTTGCAATGTAGTATACGTTTTTCCACAATATTTTTGGAAACCTTGTCGGCCAGAGATTCTGCAATTAATTAAGATTAAACTTTGTAATCCCTTAGCGAATCGCTGATCCCGAGACTCGCTTCCTCCCAGCCACCGTAGCGAGGGGCGGGGTTACATACGTGACCTTCAGGAAAGACATGCTCTCAGCCAATCAGAGCATGGAGCGATGCGCGAGGAGCAGCGCGCTTGCGCAGACGGCGGCGTGACAGGCAGTTCGGCACTCGTGCAGTGGATCTGACCGGACCGGCAGTGTGTGTCCGCGAAAATGTCGTGGCTGTTCGGGCTCAATAAAGGTCAGAGTGGTGCCGGTCCAGAGGCTCCGGTTCCGCCTCCTCCACCGCCGCCGCCGCCGAGCGGCACCGGTTCGGGCGATAAGCCCAAGGACAAATGGAGCAATTTCGATCCCACCGGGCTGGAGCGCGCGGCACACGCAGCCAGAGAGCTGGACCGCTCACGTGAGTATAAGTCACTAAAGGTCAGGGGGTCAAAGGTCACACACGTAGACCCGAGAACCCAGTTTGATGGAGACCTCTGTGACCCACAGGTCACGCCAAAGAAGCGCTGGATCTTGCCCGGATGCAGGAACAGAGTGTCCAGATGGAGCATCAGAGCAAGATGAAAGTGAGTGTGTTTGTGTGTGTGTAAATGTGTATTAGTGTGTGTAAGACAGCATTGACCCAGCCGTGTGTGAGCAGGAGTACGAGGCAGCGCTGGAGCAGCTGAAGGGAGAACAGATCCGGATCCAGGCGGAAGAGCGCAGGAAAACCCTGAGCGAGGAAACGCGGCAGCAGCAGGCGGTAAGAAGCTGGATCGCCCGACACACTGACTGGACTCTAATGATGCCTGCGTTCCCAGAGAGCACAGTACCAGGACAAGCTGGCCCGCCAGAGATACGACGACCAGCTCCGACAGCAGGTCAGTGAGACGGGCAGAGAAACAGTGTGTGTGTGGTGTTCCATCACTCATTCCTGTCTTTCTCTCTCACTCTGCAGCAACAGCTGAACGAGGAGAACCTCCGCAGACAGGAGGAGTCGGTCCAGAAACAGGAGGCGATGAGAAGAGGTACCATTCCCTCACTCTCCCGGCAGGTCAAAGGTCACACACTCACTCCACTACGACCTGTCCTTCAGCTACGGTGGAGCACGAGATGGAGCTGCGGCACAAGAACGAGATGCTGCGCGTGGAGGCGGAAGCTGCCGCACGCGGACGAGTGGAGAGAGAGAACGCTGACATCATCAGAGAACAGATACGACTCAAAGCGGCAGAACACAGACTCACCGTGCTGGAGTCTATACGGTACGTGCACACACTCATATGTTAATGTGTGTGTGATGTGGTGTGTGTGTGTGTTCAGGACTGCGGGTTCGGTGTTTGGAGAAGGTTTCAGAGCGTTTGTCTCCGACTGGGATAAAGTCACAGCAACGGTAACGACCACTCTCTACTGATGCACTGGAGAGAGTGTGAGTGTGTGTGTGTGTGTGTGTGCGTGCGCAGGTGGCGGGTCTCTCTCTCTTGGCAGTGGGCGTGTACTCGGCCCGTAACTCCACTGCGGTGCTGGGCCGCTACATCGAGGCTCGTCTGGGGAAACCGTCGCTGGTGCGAGAGACGTCGCGGATCACACTGCTGGAGACGCTCAAGCATCCCTTTAAGGTGTCGCCTCACTCCCTGTCGCATCACTTCCTGTGCTGAGAGTGTGTGTGTGTGTGTTTCAGATGCTCAAGCGTGTGAGGAGTAAACCGCAGGATGCGCTCGAGGGAGTCGTGCTTAGTGTGAGTGTCTCTCTCTGACCCCCGACCCGTCCACCTCTGATGTTGTTTACCCATCATAGCCGTCTCTGGAGGAGAGAGTCAGGGACATCGCCATAGCAACTCGCAACACCAGGCAGAACCGAGGACTGTACCGGAACATTCTGATGTACGGACCCCCGGGGACCGGCAAGACCCTGTTTGCCAAGGTGACACACGTAAACACGCTCTCGTATTCAAACGTCACGTCTCACCTCTGATTGGCTGAGCAGAAGCTGGCAGTTCACTCTGGGATGGATTACGCCATCATGACCGGGGGCGACGTGGCCCCGATGGGCCGAGACGGAGTAACAGCAATGCACAAAGTGTTTGACTGGGCGGGAACAAGTCAACGTGGGTGAGAACACAATCACACACTCGCTCACACACACTTCTCATGGTTTTAGATGGAAACGGTAAGATGTGTGTGTGTTTGTGGGCAGGTTGCTGCTATTTGTGGATGAAGCTGACGCATTCCTGCGCAAGAGATCCACTGTGAGTCTTGATTGGCTGAAATGAGACGTGGCATTACCTGACGTCTGTGTGTTTCAGGAGAAGATCAGTGAAGATCTGCGAGCTACGCTAAATGCATTCCTCTACCGCACCGGAGAGCAGAGCAAAAAGTACAACACACACGCACACGCAGTGTTGGGAGTAACGCGTTACAAAAGTAACATATTACAATAATATATTACTTTTTGCTGTAACGCAGTAGTGTAACTTATTACTTATCGTATTTTCAGTAATAAATTACTCGCTTGCGTTACATCAAATCTTTCAGTTTCAAGACAATAAATCAAACTTATTTTGTATTTCAAGACAATTTTATATTTCCTGTTCGTAAATAGACGCGTAAGTCGTTCGTCTTTCGCTTTTTGCTGGTGGAGCGTTGTATTTTGTAACGCTGCTCTGAGCTGGAGGTGTGCAGCTATTGGCTCTGAGCTCGAGGTCCCGCTGGCTCGCGTAACTGCGGCTGCACACTGCACAGAGCCATTTGTGGCAAATTTAATAAACAATACCCGAAGGTACATTCGCAAGATGGTCTTATGCGCATCGTTTCAGTTTTGTTAAAAAAACAAGAACGCTGTGGTGAAATGCAACCTCTGTGTAAACGCAAAAG
>SOMO01000034.1:945868-961864 GCA_028128575.1 Paedocypris carbunculus | reverse complement strand
GCAGGAGGCTGAAGCTCGGTCAGTTCGACTATGGGCTGAAATGTTCTGAGATCGCAGAGCGAGTGGAGGGAATGTCGGGTCGAGAGATTTCTAAACTAGCAGTGGCGTGGCAGGTGAGTGTCTGCGGGTGAGGCGAGTGTCATTTGTGTTTTAAATGCGTGTGTGTGCCAGGCGGCGGCATACTCTTCCGAGGATGGTGTTCTGACCGAGCTCATGATGGATGCCCGTGTGGACGAGGCTGTCAAGCAACATAAGCAGAAGAGGGAGTGGCTCCAGGGAGAAGGGTGTGATAAAGGTCAGGAGTCAGAGGTCACGAGTATGACACCTCCAGCAGACGGGACGGTGACACCCGTGTAACATGTTTACCTGATGTCTGTTCAGTCAGTTTCCTGTTTGTCAATAAAACGCTTCAGTCAGAGCAGATTGTGTGGTCCATGGACTTGGTTTTGATTGGCTGAGGGGGGGTGGTCACGTGAAAAGGAACGCTTTATTTTTTTTATAACACAATATATTTACAGCGATAGTTCAGGCACTCGGGTCTGTCCGTCACAATCACATCTCACAAAACAAAAACAACCAAAGCATCTTCCATCTTAAATAACTGAAAAGAATGATGTCACGGGGCGTGGCCTCAGTAGAAGCAGACTGTGTGAAGGAACGTTCTCTGACTCTTCTCCTCAAACTCCTGCAGCAGCTCATCAATCTCGTTCTCCATGTCGTCCGTGTGTTGGATCTGATAAAGGGGATCGTGATCGTAAGGGGTGTGTGTGTGCGCGCGCACTTGCGTGTTTGGGCGGGGCACTCACACACTGGCACATTTCACAGATGAGGAACGCTCCGAGTGTGGCTTCCTCGTGATTGTCCTGGATGTCCACGTTGATAACGTGCACCGGCTGCAGCGTTTCCTGCTCCCGAGAGTTCAGATCTGAGAAGAGAGAGAGTGAGTCGACACAGCGTGGGGCGAGCAAGCAGGTGGACCGGCTCACCCTCCAGAACTTGGTCGTACACACGCTCCTCACAGGTCACCACCAGGTCAAACTGATCCCGGCAGCTTTGGAACCGCTCTGGCCGCGCCTTGATCCGCTTGTTTCGATCCAGCATATGCAGGATTCCGTTCTGTGTGTATCTGAACCGAAGTCAAGGAGCACACACACACATACGTGCGGTTGCTAAGATACCACATGTTACAGCTCATGGTGACACACACACACCAGCACCTGTCAGCACGCAAGCCACGCAGTTTGTGTGATCACACTCAGACGTGTGAAAAAGAAAAGTATCAATGTGGCCACTATGGATCATTTAGAAATTGAGCTTTGCATTTAACCATTTAGTGAAGAGACACACACACAAACCCAAAGGCTTAAGCTGAGGTGTTGTGGGTCAGTGTCTTAAGGATCCACCAGACCGGGTTTAAACCCTGCAGCATCCGAGTGGCAGATCCAACTCCCGACCGTTGGACCACATTTGCCATATGTCGCTAGTCGGGATCTGGGACAACACACTTTATCTGTGTGGCTAAAAATCATACAAACCTCCCACGGTGTGTGTGTGTGTGTGTGTGCGCGGGAGAGGCCAATCAGTCACGTGACCCATTGAGTGACTCGGTAATTGTGTGCGAGTCCAGAGTCTTATGTAGTATCGTGTGTGGGGGGGGGGATACAGCTCCTTGTCTTTGCGGACCAGGTCGTTGTACATCTGCTCGTACGAGGTTTTAAAGTCGTAAATGTTGGGTTTGTCTGGTGCCGGTCCTGGCAACTTCACGTGCGCCCCGGTTCCGAAAGAGCGGACGTCGAATCCTCGCTTACTGAGAGAGAGACAGACAGATGGAGAGAGAGGTGAGACACAGCACAAGCTCACACCTGCCCACAGAACACGACAGAACTTCCAGAACCGCCTCCGGACTTGCAGGGAGCCGCGTGTGCCTGAGCCGGACCACAAAGCCGAACCAGCAGCGGCTCCACTGAGCGAGACCGCGCGGGCGCCGGCTTCTGCCTCGACGTTACCTCAGGATGTTATGCGCTTCCATGCTGCGGTTCTGGTTGCTGGAACACACGACCGCGACACGAAGCGGATGGGCCGGCATCGCTGTCTGTGTGGCGGGACGAGAGCTGAGTCCGCTTGTCCGCTCCGGTCTGCTGAGAGCAAGAAAATGGCGGACCGGACTGCGCAGCTGTCGGCGTGACGTCACAATGAGAGGCAGGACTTCCGTGTTTTTGCTGGGGAGAGAGAGAGAGAGAGGGAAACAAACACACGTGACACGGAGAAACCGTTGAAGTCACAAAAGCTTTATTGTCATTTCCAAGCAAACACAGCAGAGCAGTTACAGTAAAACTAGACGCTTCTTCAGAACACCGATGATACATGGAACAGAACACAATGTTTGGAGGGGAGGGCCCAAACTAAAAAATACAGGTGTAGGGCAAAACATCCAAAGGAAGCTGTTGATTTGTAAATAAAAAATGCTATTATATGTAAAGTGAATTCGATATGCAACAACTGAGAGACATGGGACCCCACCACACGCACACACACACACACACGCGCGCACAATCTCACACACACACACACACACACACACACACACACACACAACCTGATGTCTTTTTGAGAAGAAAAAATGATTCAGAATCTCAAACAATGTTAATGGTATTGATTGAGACTACTGTGACTTTCGAGAATAGGAGTTGAGGTGAATGAAGGTTCTAATCCTCTATCCACCTTCACGCGCGGCGCACGAAAGATAACGTCACAGTTGCGTGTTGAAGTGAGTGCTGTGCACGTGCGTCACCGCCGAGTTCATGACGTTTTCCGTGATGTACGCCACCAGCAGACAAATGACGACCAGCATGACGCAGATGGCTCCGCCCACCGTCGTCATGGCCACCACGATGTCCCGCATGCCCCCGTGAGAGAGGCTGAGCTCCAAGCAGTCGGGGGCCCGGCTGGAACCCAGGGGCCGCAGGCACAGCAGATACGGCACGTCGGCGTACAGCTCCTCCATCAGGAAGTCCCGACAGCCGCTGGCCAGATGCACCTCGCCGCATTCGAACTGCGCGTGGCTGCCGTTCCACCGACAGCTGAGCCTGAAGCCGCCGGGTGACAGAGGCCCGCGTGACCGGAGCCCTTCCGGCGCTGACCACTGCAGCAGCACGCTGCCGTTAGACAGGACGTTGGCAAGCAGCCGGTCGCCGGGAGACCTCAGCTGTCGGCAGGACGCGGCGTGACAGCGGAAGTCTGGCCGGTTGTAGCGGAAGCAGAGCGGCTCCGGGGCTCTCGAGCCCAGTCTGCGGTAGGCGCACAGTTGCCCGGCTCCGAGTGACGCCCAGCGCTCAGTGTCCAAGTGGGTCCGGTTGGGAGTCGCAGAACCCGCGCAAATGAAGAAGAGGAGAAGAACCGCGCAGCAGCCGAGCGTCATGTCGAAGCGGAGCGTCAGTCGCTCGGCATCGCATTCGTGCAGTCGCGCTCTCGCAGTCCGGTGGCGCAACGACGTCGCGATAGATAATCTATATTCACCACGAGCAGGAGGTTCCGTTTACCACGAGAACCGTTACGCGTACAGAGTTAAAAAATGTGCGCGTCACGTCCAGCAGCAGCGTCTGCGCGCGCTCCCCCTCAGTCGTTCTCCCTCTCTCGCATTGACCATTGTAATGCTCTTCTCACCTCAGATGCCGCACAAGCTTCAGCTGGTCCAAAACGCTGCTGCCCGTGTTCTTGCGAGAACGTCATGCAAAACATCTGCCCGTGTCTTGCAGGAGCTGAACTGGGTCACAGAGAGAGCCATTATGGACTTTAAAATCATCTGAAAATCTTCACAACACACCGGTGGCTTGTGTATTGTCTTGAATGTCTAAAATTCAAATTCAACAATTAAACACATTTTTATTGGTTTGACCCTAACGATGCTGGTTAGGTCTTTTGATATTTCAGTATTTTATAACGGTGTTATGAATACTTTAGCCGTTGTAGGGGACCTTTGCTGGTGAGAAATGTGCCAGATAAAATGCGTTGTTGTTGTTGTTGTTGTTGTTGTTGTCCTTAATAAAACTGTATATGAAGAATTTTTAAAAATGCAAGACGATATGATATATTGATTATAAATCTCAGAAGTAGTCTTACTCGCTCACACAAACACACTCAAGACAAAGTCATATGTGTGTGAGTGTGTGCTGTTGAAACACTTGACCATGAGAGAGTAGCGTTGAGTAAGTGATCCAGAAGGTTCTTCACGCTTCAGAAGGAGCAGGACACTCAGCAGGTGAGAGAGATGAAGTGTGTTGCTCTGGAGCTTCACAGGTGAGTCAGCGCTAATGCTAATGACACAAACCTGCAGAATCAGACCAGCTAATGAGAATCCAGGGAGAACAACACACACATCTGCATTTATTTAAGTGTCTGCGTAAAATGTTCTGCATACAGTATATTATAAGTGATATAATATCCACCACCCATATCAAAGAACCACCCCTCACCCTGACCCNAAAGTTAGTTTTAGTCCACTTAGACTTAAATGTCTGTACACACACCATATAAACACATACACACTCAGGACAGGTATCTGCTGTGAATTTAGATCAGTGGATGTTTTCCACTTGTTGCTAGACGTTCCTCACAGTCGTTCCGACACACGTCAGGATCTTCATCATTCATGCAGTAACAATCTGAGACCCTGGAGGACTGAAGCAACGCACGGCTAGTCAGCGCTGAGTGCAGTGGAGTGTGTGTGCGTGTATATATGCGGCGGACCTGAACACACACCTCAGAGTGATGCCATGTGTCCGGCGGGATGTCGGCGGTCCTGACGGTGGACGCAGCGCTGTTTGGCCTTTTGGTCTTCTCTGGCATCTTAGGGAACGTTCTGGTGATCCACGCGGTGAGAGGAGGAAGCCTCAGCGGATCAGGGTGTGGCAGCTGTGATGATCACTCTGATTATTGTCGTTTTCAGGTGTTTCAATGCGCCAACGAAAGCGCTGCGTCCCACCTTCCGCCGTCCGACACCATCTTGGTGAACCTGTGCACTGCCAACCTGCTGACGTCCGTGTTCCGGACCGTGCCCATCTTTGTGTCGGACCTGGGTCTGGAGGTGTCGCTGTCGCCGGGCTGGTGTCGTGTCTTTATGCTGCTGTGGGTGTGGTGGAGGGCGGTGGGCTGCTGGGTCACTCTGACCCTCAGCGCCTTCCACTGCTCCACCCTGCGGCGCCAGCACGTCACCATGGGTCCACTGGGTCAGCAGCGGGACCGCAGACGTGTCTGGGCGATTCTACTGGTGGTTTGGGGGGCCAACCTGCTGTTCTCACTCCCGGCGCTGATTTACACCACCCATGTGCGCGGGAACGCCACCGTGGAACTGATGGTGATAAGCTGCACGACGCGTCCCTTGCTGGGCTGCGTTTGGGAGTTTCCCTCGCTGCAGCAGGGCGTGGCCTTTGCCTCGACGTCGCTGGCGCTCAATGAGATCGTGCCGCTAGTGTTGATGGTGGCCACCAATCTGGCAACCCTGAACTCCCTGGCCAAGCACATCCGAGCAGTGGCGGCATTGAGCAGTGGAGAGGCGGGGCCCGGGCAGGCGGACAGGCACGTGTCCTCAGAGAAAAAGGCGGGTCATGTGATCATGGCTCTGGTCATGCTGTTTGTGGGCTGCTGGGTGCTGCAGGTCGCCGCCGTCACCTATTACAACCACAACGGTGGGAGACACGCGGAGGGGCTGCTGACCATTGCGCACTTCTCCGCCTCGCTGTTCGTGGGGTTCAGTCCCATGGTGGTGGCCTTCGGACACGGGAAGCTGCGCAGGAGGATCAGCGGGACACTGCGGGGCTGCTTCCAGCGACAGGAGAAGCCGAGATGGTCAGAAGAAGCGGAGAAACCCACATCGCACACGCAAACCGCACAGAGCGGGAAGAGACAGACCGCCGCTTGTGTTTCCAAATAAAAGTGAATATCTTCTGAATTTGTTTTGTGGTGTTTGTGTTCACACACAGAATAAGTTTCATCACTCACACACACCTTTAATCTCCAGCCTCGCGTTTTACACGCAGCGACAAATACAGTGATGTATAGTCTCACACACAACAGAGAAAGTGAAACAGACAGAGAGAGGATTAGATGGTCACAGCGAATCACTTAAGGCTCTTCACATGATGCTGGTCAGGATGGATCTGATGAAGGCTCTGAGTCTCCTGTGAGCCGTGGTGAGGATGATGGGTGACAGTGCCACGAAGCTCATGTTCCCGAAGCGAGCGACAATCAGCAGGAACTCCGTCGACGAGCCGCGGTTGTAGTTAAAGTAGTTGACTGAGATGACGTTTGTTCCCCAAGATGAAATGAACAGAACGTTAAGGGCCAGAATCACCTGAGAAAGAGACACAAGCTCATCAGCGCTGTGAGACGCCAACTCAACGACCGCTCTCACCTTGGCGGCCCGTCGCTCCGCTGGGATGCGGCTCCCCGCCGGCGTCTCCTGACTCTTGCTGGCGGCTTTGCGGCTCTGACCGTGAGCGTAGAGCGTCAGGAGCGAGCACAGGTTGGTGAAGCTCATGAGGAGAATGGGAATGGACTCGTGGATCACCATGGACGAGGTGGCGAAGGCCAGGCCGCTGTACGGAGACGGAAAGTTCCAGATGCAGCCCAACAGAGGACGAGTGGTGCTGCTCACCAGCATCAGGGTCTGCAGCAGAGGTCAAAGAGAGCAAAGGTGAAAGCAGACCGGACAGAGAACCGCTGGAGCGGCCGCAGACTGACCTCAGTGGAGTTCTCGCCTCCGTTCTTGGACAAGATGAACGCCGGGATGGAGTAGATGAGGTTTAGACTCCAGATGAGGGTCAGTCCGAGCACTAGGGGTCGAGGGAGATCTTGGTGGGCGCGCAGATTTACGACGGCTGGAGCCACTCGACGCAACTTCTGGAAGTGAAAAGCGCTGAGGAAGAAGATGGACCAGACGTTTGCAGAGCGCAGCCACACCCAGATGCCCATCATGAAGCGACACATGTCTCCACTGAGAAAGACCTGTGAGGTGACAGACATCGACATCAGAGAACCTCCAGAGGATCCACTGATATTCATCTGACCAAATGATCTCAACCCTCTCATACCTCAAATCCCATGTCTGACACCATCACCACAGTGTTCCGCACCAATGACACCATCAGGTTGGAGAAAGCCATGTTGACCAGGATCACGTCGGAGCTGCGGAGGGCTCCGCTTTCTCTCAGGAGACTTTCCCCGACCACTGCGATGACGGTGCTGTTCCCCACGTTCCCCAGCAGCACCAGAATAATGTAGATGCTGATGTAGAGCGGGGAAGAAGATATTTTCTGCGAGATGCTAAATGCTTTATGCTGAGCGGCGACCATGTTTGCTCTGATCTCTCACCCCACAAACTGTCTCAGGGTTCCTGCTCAAGTTGAGATCATCACTGATCCGGCTGACGTCACTCACTCGTCCCGCCGCCTCCTTCCTCCTGAAGCTCTTTCAACAGGTCACAGTCTCCATCAGAAAAAGAAGAGATTCCACCAGAGAGACGCAAAAGCTGAAACTGCATCTTCCCTCACCGGGGATTAACTAACCCCAGCTGACTAATTACACCCTCACTAGTTAGCAGCGTTATTCATTAGTCACCCACCACAAACCCTCAGAGTCCAAACAAGCTCCTCAGGCCTTCAGCTCCACACCAGCGGACCACACCGTCAGCCTGGCTCTGTGACGTCAGTGCTGGAGTGAGAGGATGAGCCTGGCTTCTGCTCACCTGATGACATCACTTCCTGTGAGGAGATTTATTTCCACACAGCACGCTCACTGTGGCCATCTGATTGTCGAGACAAACGTTCACTAGTAAGTTACTTTCGGCGCATCATGAACACACACACAATCCAGATATTTCCTTCTTTAGAAGGCATTTGTAAACAACCACACGAGTGACAACAACTCACTGATGAACAGGTGAATGTCAATCACTCAGCTTTATTATACACACGACAACAGCTACATCATCTACGGGAGAGCGAGAGAGAGTTCTTTTAGTATTAACGTGTCACGATTGACTTGATAAACGCTCTCAGTTTTCTGTGTCCCACAGCCAGAATAATGGGCGACAGTGCGATGAAGATGATATTGCCGATGCGAGCGACAATCAGCATGTACTCGGTGGACGAGCCACGGTTGTAGTTAAAATAGTTGACTGAGATGACACTGGTCCCCCAGGACACCACAAAGAGAAGGTTTAGTGCCAAAATGACCTGAGGACATAGAGAAGGTCAGCGTTACTGGTCACAGGGATTCTGATGAGATCACAGACCAGACTAAACCAGAAATCAGACCAGATAAACCAGTCCAGACCAGACCAGGAGAGAACAGATGAATCAGTCCAGTTCAGACTAAACCAGACAAACCAGAGACCAGTCCCTACAAGACCAGAACAGATAAGACAGACCAGACCAGAATTAATCTGTCATTCAGACTTGGGTCTGTAGAGTTCACCATCTTTCAGAAACATTTCCACCAGTGAGTCTCTGAGATCATCACCTGTTGCCCCAAAGCCAACGTTCAGCAGATCAGAACATTTTTTGTCTATTATAAAAAAAGTTTAAAGGTGAACAGTGCTGCATTTTGCCATCTCTAGAGAGCAGCAGAACCCTCACCCAACCCTCTGAGAACCGGACAACGACCGCTCTCACCTTGGCGGCCCGTCGCTCCGCTGGGATGCGGCTCCCCGCCGGCGTCTCCTGACTCTTGCTGGCGGCTTTGCGGCTCTGACCGTGAGCGTAGAGCGTCAGGAGCGAGCACAGGTTGGTGAAGCTCATGAGGAGAATGGGAATGGACTCGTGGATCACCATGGACGAGGTGGCGAAGGCCAGGCCGCTGTACGGAGACGGAAAGTTCCAGATGCAGCCCAACAGAGGACGAGTGGTGCTGCTCACCAGCATCAGGGTCTGCAGCAGAGGTCAAAGAGAGCTAAGGTGAAAGCAGACCGGACAGAAAACCGCTGGAGACTGACCTCAGTGGAGTTCTCGCCTCCGTTCTTGGAGAAGATGAACGCCGGGATGGAGTAGATGAGGTTTAGACTCCAGATGAGGGTCAGTCCGAGCACTAGGGGTCGAGAGGGGCCGTGGGGCCCGTGGACAGTCACGGCGGCTGGACCCACCCGACGCAGTGTGTGGTAATGAAAAGCACTGAGGAAGAAGGTCGACCAGACGTTTGCGGAGCGCAGCCACACCCAGATGCCCATCATGAAGCGACACCAGCTTCTGTTGAGAAACACCTGTGAGGAGACAACCCACATCCTGTTGCTATTGATGACAGTGAAATCATCCGCCAAGACCTCAAAGACCTGGAACCACCTGGATCACAACATCCACCTAATCTAAGTCTTTATCTAAACCAGCCAGTGTGTTCGCGTTATTTACTTTCTGCCTCGTCTATCTGATCTTCTCTGCAGACACCTCACATTGTTCTCAAGCTTTGGTGGTGTTTGAATGAACTTCATTGGTGTCCAGCACAAAGTCGTCTGTCTATACCTCTCCTCCCATGTCAGAAATCACCAGAAGGGTGTTCCTTGTCAACGACACCATCAGGTTGGAGAAGGCCATATTGACCAGGATCACGTCGGAGCTGCGGAGGGCTCCGGTTTCTCGCAGGAGACTTTCCCCGACCACTGCGATGACGGTGCTGTTCCCCACGTTCCCCAGCAGCACCAGCAGAAGGTAGATGCTGATGTAGAGCGGAGAAGAAGAAGTTCGGTGGGCTGAGGCCACAACCATGAGGACTGGACAGTGGTGCTTCAAGGCTCCAGCTGCTTCAAGAGTTTTCTGCTTTTAAGACGCTTCTGTTGATGACGTCATAGCATGGAGATTCCACCAGAGAGACGCAAAAGCTGAAGCTGCATCTTCCCTCACCGGGGATTAACTAACCCCAGCTGACTAATTACACCCTCACTAGTTAGCAGCGTTATTCATTAGTCACCCACCACAAACCCTCAGAGTCCAAACAAGTTCTGAGCTCAACCATTAAAACAGAGACACAGAAAGGAAGAGAGTTTATAAATCAGGAAGCTGATTCAGTCACTGCACAGCTGGAATCAGGCTCTTAAGTTTCATAATGCTAAAAATTGGTCCACATGATGTTTGTATATATACATGTAAATAAATATCATGTTTTATGTTGTTTTCTCTAGTATATTAAAATATAAATGGATTTATCTTAGAGTTAGACCTACTTGCTATTGCATCTAAAACGTTTATGAGTCCAGATGATGATACAGAATAATAAAAAGATTAAACGAGAATGTTTTTTTTTTTAATTATTATTTATTTTTTACAACTGTTTGGCTGTCATCTTTAGCCCCTCCTCCAATGGCAGCCCCTCCTTCACCTGCACCCGCGCCTCCACCTCCTTCACCTTCAGTTACTATTACAGGCACACCCTCACATCGCTCCAATTGTTTATTATACGTTAATGGTCATTTTCTGCGTGGAATCACTTTATTTTTCGTGGAAAAAAGTAATGACGTCAGTCAAAACCGGCGCATGCGCGCCCCTCGCATTCTTTGGATCAGCTGTGCGCGGATGTGAAACCCCACCCAATGAGGAAGGACGAGCCGTGAGAAGAGCTTGAGTCCGCCACCGAACCGAGCCATGATCGCGTTATTCAGCAAGCTGCTGGACTGGTTCCGAGCGCTGTTCTGGAAAGAGGAGATGGAGCTCACGCTCGTGGGGCTGCAGTACTCCGGAAAAACCACCTTCGTCAACGTCATTGCGGTAAATATCGCGCGCTTTACACAGGCCGCGTACGCGCATGCGGGATCGCCAGCATCACGTGAGGCGCGCACAGGCGTGTGACAGCTGTCAGTCAACGCTTTAGAATCAAAACAGCGCGAGTCGAGCGTTGACCAGGAAACCGTCCAGGGTCACTTGGGGTTGGGACGCGCGCCCTGGCACACAAACACGCACGCACGCACACACACATTCTCTTTGTTTTCTTTAAGTTAATTGTCTGTCATCATTGCTGAAAATGCATTGATTGCTACTAAGAGTCTGCGCGCGTGTGTCGGTGTGTGTGATCAGTCAGGTCAGTTCAGTGAAGACATGATTCCCACCGTGGGCTTCAACATGAGGAAGATCACGAAGGGAAACGTCACCATCAAGGTGAATCAGCGTGAGGAAAAAACTGTCAGTGTTTCTGTTTTGCTTGTATACTGTAACGTGTGTGTGTGTGTGTGTGTGTGTGTGTGTGTGTGTGTGTGTACATGCACAGCTGTGGGACATTGGTGGCCAGCCACGTTTCAGAAGTATGTGGGAGAGATACTGCCGTGGAGTCAGTGCCATAGTGTGAGTATTTCCTCTCTCTCTCTTTCTCACTCTGTCTGTCTCTCAATCTAATTCTCTCACTCCTTCTCAGGTACATGGTCGATGCTGCAGACCCTGAGAAAATTGAAGCCTCCAAGAATGAACTGCACAACTTGCTGGACAAACCTCAGCTGCAGGGCATCCCAGTGAGTTCTTGACCTCTGACATTGCCACACACTATTGCCCTCATTCGTTCTGGTCTCTCTCTCACACACACACACACACACAGCATCAACCTCTTTGTGTCTCCTCAGGTGTTAGTTCTGGGTAACAAGCGTGATCTTCCAGGATCTCTGGACGAAAAAGAACTAATCGAGCGCATGTGAGTTTGTGTTTTATCTGATGTGTGTGTGTGTGTGTGTGTGTGTGTTTTGATAATCTGTGTGTGCTTCAGGAACCTGTCGGTGATTCAGGACAGAGAGATCTGCTGTTACTCCATCTCCTGTAAAGAGAAAGACAATATCGGTCAGTTCCTCTGATTAGCTGTTAGCAACACGTTTGCAACTGTAGTGAAGTGTGCTCTGATTGGTCGTTGCAGACATCACGTTACAGTGGCTGATCCAGCATTCACGGAGTAGGCGGAGCTGAAAGCACAGTCAGTGCCTGATTGGAGGAAATGTCATGTGATCAGATCCGTTTTGTTCCGTACCCTGATGCCAGAACCACCCGCCTCACGTCATCTTTGTTTTTTATTGGACAGTGCATCACGAAGCCCCGCCTTCAGGTGACCTCACCTTCTGTGGAAACTGTTTCTGCCATTGGCTGGTGATGTCATTACGTTTTCGTCCGCAATGTCTTCGTGGTGCGTCCAAGTCACATGACTCAGGTGTAGCATGGAGGACTGACACGTCACATGTCGCCATGGCAATCATCGCCTGTGCTTGTGTAAAAGCTGTATGGCGTGTTGAAGCCGAAGAGTTGTAATGTAGAAGTTTGTCTTATTTTATTTATCTGTGTGTGGTCAGATGTTGACTGTGATGTCACCAAACGGTCAGTGCTATTGAGTCAGTGTGCGGTCGTCATGGTGACTGTCCACATCCTCCCGTTGTTTACAGATGAATAAATGCATCTCATCACGTACTGACCCCTGTGACCTCTGAAATGTGGCAGTGACGAGGCCAGCGCCTGTCTAACACACATAGAAACACTCTATCACTCTAATGAACACACACACGCACACACACTGTCTCTCTCTTTAACACACAGAAACACTCTATCACATAGACTGCGTGAAACAAACAGTGAGTTGAACAGTGTGTGTAAACAGTGTTGCATAGACACAGACTCTTTCAAGAGAGATAAACACAGCTTGATAACAGGCCCCGGAACAGAAGAAGGGCCTCACAGCAGTCTGATCTCCACGGCAACCGGCATCCGTCTCCGGAACTCCACTGTTTGGACTACAAGTGCTCGGGGTGTCACTTAGCAACAGGGTGATGCGGGGGCCGAGAGCGGCAACAATGTGGCCCTTCAGGGGCCCTGGAACTACAACGCTGGGAAAAACTGTAGGAGTAAGAAATGCACATACACACACACTGAAGACTAGCGTACTTTACTGCCATCAGTAATACACAAATCTACACACACTACAGTGCAGTGATACACAACTTGTTCACTGCAAGACACACACAGCTCAGCAGGGTGTGCAGATGTTCATCTGCTCTAGCTTCTTCTCGGCGGCGATGATGTGGAGCACAGGTGAGGCGGAGAGTGTGGAGTGGGCGGAGTCGACGGTGTCCTGACAGCAGCAGCAACAGCAGGCGGAGCATGCATGGGAGAGGGTGGGGCAAAAGCGCAGCAGCAGGAAGGGAGTGACCGCAGCACGGAGGAAGAGCAGGGCGTGGCCTGTCAGTTCTAGCTCCACCTGTGCAGCCCTGCCCACCTCCACGCCCATGCACGCCAGAGCCACTCCCCACACGCTCTCTGGCAGCGTGCAGGCAGCGTACACCCCCGCCAGTGCTGCCACCTGCTGCCCGTGGGAGGACGAGGCACCGCCGGAGCCGCGCAGGTGTCGTGTGAGCAGGTGACAGGCGGCACTGAACAGAAGCGGAAGGCAGATGAAGCAGCCGAGGCGCCACCACGTGCGGGCACGTTGGTACGTCAGCGCCAGTGCCGGCAGGGGGTCTGGCCAGTGAGGCGGCGGGGGACAGGGCATCAGTTCAGGAGTGGCCAGCAGCACGGCGCCCAGCCAGACCACGCCAAGACGTGGCAGAATAGAGCGGCAGGGTTCGACTCGCGGGGGCGGAGCCGTACTGGTGATGGCGTGGAAGCGCTCGATGCTCAGAGCACAGAGGGAGAATGTGTTTACGCCCATAGAAGTCACCTGCGCACACACACACACACAGGCGTTGTTTGATTTGCATGTGATTGAATATGTTAATGAAGTGAAAGTGGGTCAGCAGACACCTCACAGCAACAATACACGCAATTAGAGACGCTAATTACACACCGTCTGTCTGGTTTCCGTGACAACCAGCACAGACGCGCGCACACACAAGGTTTGGTGCTGGTCTTCAGTTCGAGCCCGAGAATAAAACTTAATCAGAAGAACACGAGTCAGTGCCAGACCACTGCTCTTCATCTCATCTCCTCATCAAAACAACCTGCAGCTGATCAGAGATCACGACTGTCTCTTCTTCTGAAACACAATCTAAACCCACAGGAGCTTCTGCCTCTCTGCTGCCCTCTGGTGAAACCACATGTGAAGCTAGACCTGCAGCTTCCTCGCAAATTAGATAATACACACACAAGTTTCAGCGTCTTTATTATTTGGTTTAAATCCAAATTTTGCTCGTTTAAAGGGGTCAGTGAGTGAGTGAGTGAGTGAGTGAGTGAGTGAGTGAGTGAGTGAGTGAGAGAGTGAAAGGACAGAGAGAGAGTCTGATTGGTTACGCACCTCCATAAAAGGCACGAGTGGACAGGTCAGCTCTCCCATCATCGTTCTTCCACTCAGCTCGTGGAACGCCTTGACCGGAAGACAGAGCACCAGCAGCAGGAAGTCGCAGAAAGCCACGCTCGCCAGCACGCAGTTCCACGTACTCGTCAGGTAAAAGTTCTGCCACACTATACACATGAGTGCGAGGTTGCCCGCGACGCCCGCGCACAGCACCGCGACCGACAGCGCCAGCACCACGTACGCGCGCGCGGAACCTTCGGCCAGCAGGTGCAGCGGCTCGTGCACGCGCAGGGACCGCGGAGTGGTGAAGAACCGGTCCGGGTCGTCGTCCCCGCGCAAGTTCGGGTGTCTGCGCTCGTAAGGGGACAGCGGGTGTCGCTCGCGCTTGGAGCCGCGCGGGAGTCTGTGTTCGTGATGCGCGGGACTCGCAATCCACTCCGCAGGAAACTGTGATGACGAAGACTCGGGCTGGTTGATCTGTGTCTTCTCTGACCGAACAGAGTCGAAGGCGAGCAGAACCAGCATGAGCAGTGCGACCATCCTGACTGGGTGAGCGCGCGCGCCGATCTGAGCATCTGCGAAACTTTCTGCAGCTGAAGTTTCTGGCTGCGGCTGTCGAACACGCGCGCGGGAGAACAGCGACGCCCTGCGGACAGACAGCGCCACCGCAGCCCTTCCCGTTATTCCGAGGTTTGTTTGTTTGTTTGTTTGTTCTATTATTACATTAATATGGCGCCTTATTGGCCTTCATTTTTGGAAAGGTGTTTTGGACGGGGGCGATTGAACATTTTTTAATTAAGAATTGCTGCTGATAGAAAAGTATTGCAACTCTTTCACGCAGAAATCTGATTCTAATGCAATTATGAGAAAAAAATTCGCTTTTTAGTGGCTTCTATAAAAGGCAGTTATAAGCGGGTCTTGTAAATGAAGCATATAAATATATGCTCTGAAGCTTATGCTCTGAAGCAGCCTGGTGATGATCCCCTATCTTTTTTGAGGACATCTGGTGGACAGAAAACGAATAGCAGCTTGAAGTAACTAATACAGAGTTTGTTTCTCTGAAGCAATGCGTTGTTTGTCTTTATGCAGGGAGCAACCAGCTTTTGGGAGTTCTTTTTGGTTTTCTTGCTATTATTTGAAAAGGTCTCGGGAAATTATATATATTTTTATCTGAGCCCTGGTGGTTGACATAATCCAGGGGTTCTTAACCTCCTCACCTCAGGGCCCAAATTTTCCAGATCAAAGTGGCCCATTAAAACAAACATTTTTTTTTCATCCAACACCTTTACACTTTTTTTTACAGAGTTTAACCTAAATGTTGTTAAATAAATAATATGATACACAAGGAAAGCGTATAATATGTAATCCTGCACATACAGCACTGAATAAGGTAGTTGCTCTTATTACTATTAATCTAAAACATAAACCATTGCGTATAGATTATCTGTCTCACTTTCGTTCTCTTCCACACAAACATGTGGTCCAGTTGTATCTGCACCGGGTGTTGCAGGTTGGAATCCCTTGTCTGGCATGTTCAGGGTGCCCACTGCTTCGGGTTTGTGTGTATTCACATCACTGTGTGTGTTTAACTTCACAGAGCACAATTAATACAGATTAAATACAGAGCACACTTTTGTAACGCAACCTTGAGGGTCTCGAACAGTGCCAATTAAATTAAATGAATTATTATTATTAATGTCCCTATTGGCCATGTTGACAAACACGTTCGTTTACATCTCTCTCTCTCTCTCTCTTTCTCTCTCT
>SOMO01000034.1:900256-938912 GCA_028128575.1 Paedocypris carbunculus | reverse complement strand
GTGTGTGTGTGTGTGTGTGCGTGCGTGTGTGTAGGTGTAGGTGTGTGTGTGTGTGTGTGTGTGTGTGAGAGAGAGAGAGAGTTTATCTCTCTTTAGACAGCAGCTCTTTTTTTAGATCAACAGCTGCCACAGCCGAACCCCCCCACCACACACACACACACGCCACTGATCTCAGTGGCCCAGACACCCTTCTGAGACACACACACCACCGGTGTATAAATAGTGAAGTGCTGAGTGTGTATTCGTGTGAGCTCAGTCATGGCCGACAAACAGAGCAGCAGCAGTGCTGGATCTCGTCTGAGTGTCCGGAGAAAAGAAAGAGTGGAAGCTGAAGTCAAAAAAGACGAGAAAACGGCTGCTGACACAGAGAAGATGGATGTGAATGGGAAGCAGGAGCAGAAGCCGGTGGAGAACGGAGAAAACGCTGCTGAGGAGAAGCCGGAGCCCATTGAGCTGCCACCGTTTGAGATCATCACAGGGTGACTGAGAACTTCAGATTCACACTAACATTTACACATACACTCGGACTCACACACACTCACACAAACAGACTCACACTCTCGCGCACACACACAGACTAACACACACACTTACACACACTCAAACACACAGACATATACATACGCACACTCTCACTAAACGACGCTCAGACACACAAACACACACATACACACGCACACTCTCACAAAACGACGCTCAGAAACACAAACGCTTACACACATACACACGCACACTCTCACAAAACGATGCTCATACACACATACACAAACAAACACTTACACATTCACACGCATACTCTCACAAAACGACGCTCAGACACACATACACAAACACTTGCACACATACACCCTCACACACACTCTTGCTGAGACACTATGATGACTGGGCATGACGGACCTGGACGTCTCAGGACAGCTGTGAGTTCTGATGAATCCGGTTCCTCTGGCTCCGGGTTCGTTGTGTATTTATAATCCCAATGAACGGTCAACTGAGAAAACACACACACACAAACAATTCTCATGTCTGCAATTCTGTGTGTCGTTTGTCTAGATGACCTTTCGAACCCTAATTGTCTGTCAGACGCCGCTAGCACGCCTTTAGCAGGACCTAATGTTCGGTGTTCTTGTGTCCTCAGGGATCGGATTGACCCCTTCTTCTTCAAGTTTCAGTTTAAGAACGTAGAATATTCGTCTGGCCGGAATAAAACCTTCCTGTGTTACCTGGTAGATCAGGGGCCCGGGGCCAATGGCTTCCTGCGAGGCTTCATAGAGGACGAGCACGCGAGCGCTCACGCAGAAGAGGCTTTCTTCCAGCAGGTCCTGCCCAACTGTGACCCGGCCGCCAAGTACAACATCACCTGGTACGTGTCCTCCAGCCCCTGCGCCGCCTGTGCCACCAAGCTGACGGAGGTCCTACGATCCCGGACCAACCTGCGACTGTCTATCTTCTCGGCCCGGTTGCTGGAGTGGGAGGAGCCGGAGATCAGGGTGGGGCTGCGAATGCTTGCAGCCGCCGGGTGCAGGTTGAGGATGATGAAGCCGCTGGACTTCACCTACACCTGGGACACGTTTGTGGAAAGCGACGACCAGCCCTTCACGCCCTGGGAAGACTGTCTGGAGAACTACGAGTTCTACCAGGAGAAGCTCGCCGAGATCCTGCAGTGACGCTCAGGTCAGTGGCACACCACACTAGAAGCTCCAGCAGAACACAGATGTTAAATTCTACTAAGAAGAACCCATAATGTGTTCTTAAATAATAGAGGAACGTTGAAGTCTGTTTGGAAGGGCCTTTGTTGCACCTGAACAGACGCTTTCATCCTCTCTTTGCCTGGGGCTCCAACCCACAACCTGTCGCCTTGTCAGATTTACAGCCAAAGCTACCGGAGAGCAGGAGGCAGCAGAGTTAAACCGTCTGACCTCTGACCTATGCTGAACTGTCCATGAACCCGAGAGAGTTTCCGATTATCAGCGGCACTAAACCCATATTTAATATCCGAGTAACAGTAGGATGATGGTAGAAAGAGTTTCAGCTGTGGTTCCTCCATCAGTCTCGGGTGCTAACTCAACATCTGTCTGCCAGGATGTACAGTCAGCTAGCGTTAGCAACCGCTCATAGCTTTAGCTTGAGTGACTGAGAGAGTGTTAGTTTTCTGAAGCATGAAGCTAATAAATCCACAAAATATAGTTAGCGAGTAGATATTAAACAATTTCACAAAAAACATGCCTGTTGTCACAAAGAAAACAGTGTTCACTTTTTTCAGGGGCATCTATTCAATTATCTGTATGCGTTATCTTGTGAAACGTTTAGCGGCGATTTTCGAGGCTAACCTGGTGTGTGTGTGTGTGTGTGTGTGTGTGTGTGTGTGTGTGTGTGTGTGTGTGTGTGTGTGTGTGTGTGTGTGTGTGTCGCAGGTTGGAGCGAATCTCTTCGTCGCCTCTGCAGTGAGGACGGGCAGATGTTTGAACTGACTCGGCGCTTTATCACGGCGACACACGTGCTTGCACTGATGTTTCACTCTTGTGTCTATGTCCTTTTACAAACTTTTGTAATCAGATTTTTTTAATTCTTGACTGTCGGAGTCGTACACTTCAAACTGAACTTGGTGAAAGATTCAGAAACACTGTAGTGAAAAGAACCGTGTAAAGAATAAATGTTCTTCAGAACCTGACGTGACGATGCAGTGGTACCAAACTAATCCACCGATCAGAATGAAGAACAGGATCTCGCTGTTTATTAGCGCGTCTTTAATCACAGTTGCATGATGAATGTCACTGATCCCTGAAACACACACGCGCTCCAACCAAACGCGATCTTCTCTGGTGCAAATGGCAAAGCAAAGCGGACGAGCGGGATGAGAAACACGTCACGTTCGTTTATGTGAGCGACAGAGTTGGGAGGATGAGAATGAGCTGTAATGAGAGCAGTCGCCATCAGATGCCTTGAGACTGGATCAGAACCGGGTCCGAGCGGCACGGCTACTCCTCCGTGCTGGGGTGAGGTCGGTACAGCTCGCTCAGCACAGTCTCCAGCGCCCTCTTCTGGCCGTCGGGCAGAGACAGGATCCGCTCCGGGCCCTTCAGCGCTCTGCTCTGGGCTGTGTGGAGCCCCTCGATGGCCCCTGAGAGCCAGATGAGTCTCTTCAAGCTCTGGATGGAGCGTCCGCGGTCGTGCATCAGCTGGTGCTCGGTGACGGCCCGTCGACTGCAGGACATACAGCGCCGCTCAGACTCAGAACGGCAGCAGCTCGGAATGAGACTCTCACCTCTCGCTCTCTTGGCACCGCACGGCCACCACCACCAGTAAGATCACCAGGGTCTTCAGCATCGTCCACCAGCGCTGAGGAAAAACAGCAGTTAGCGCGAAGGTCCACACAACGGCAGCGGCATCTGAACTCACATGATCTGTGTCCGCGGGCCTGAGATGAGCTTTGTTGGACACTGGACTGACCACCACCACCACGTCTTAGGGCTTTTGTAGCTTATCTCCAGCACTGACGTCAGAAGGCACTTCTGCTCCTTTTCAGCTCGGCCAGAATGAAAGGACAAATCAGACGGCAATCTGAGGAGACCGGAACATGAATGTTTGGGGTCCATCATTAGATGCTGATGAGGAGGCGTTGGTGCAGCAACGCGGTTGGGTTGAGGTTTCCACGGCTGAGAAATGCAGCTCTGATGGAGCGAAAGATTCCAAAACAGAGAAATCACCCTGACTAGCAACAGAGCGGAACAACAAAGACCTGCAGGGAAACCCGCAGACCAATTAAATAAATCACTCAATCACTGACAAAGAATAAAAACAACATAAACATTCTAGAAGCGCTTTACAGTTGTACTTTACAGTCGCTTTATTGTTACTGTACTGATACTGATTGTTAAGTGCAGTGAATCTAAAACAATCCTTCAGTGTAGAATGATACAGACATTACACAGTTGAACATGATAAAATGATCCAGTGCAAGGTAAAATACCGGCAGGACATCATCAGCATATGAATGGTGAATATACAGTACGCACAATACAATAGATAAGATAAATGAGGAGGACAAGGTTTCTGTGGATCTTCTAAAGAAGAACTCCTGCTTCATTTTTATTGTATTTTTTGTGAGATGTCGGAAACCCTTCCTGAGTTGATGTACCTGGTCTTCCAGCTTTCTTCTGCACTCTTTTTGCTCTGGTCAGGTCAGCTCGAGCTGTACTATAGACATACTACAAGTCTAGATCTAAAAGCAGCTTTGCGTGTTTTTAACAAGATCCAAGGTTTCTAATTTGGATATGACCAGTCAACTACTGTATAACCTACAGCTTGTTCTCAGTTCTCAAAGATCTCACGATCAGTCCATTTAAGTCCACACAGTCAGTGTAGTGTAGATCCATCATCAATCAATGCAGAGCCATCAGCCTTCGGCCATTGTTCCTGTCTCATCGGAATGCTGTGCGCCAAATTAACTCCATCAAGGCATCAGGTATACGTGAATTTAGCCACGAAGGTTTTAGTTACTAGACTGTCTCTTACGCCGTTATTTGTGGCAATCAGCAGTTGTAGTTCATCCATCTTTGTTGGTCGAGTCTCATTAGCCGAGCCGACCAACATTCTCCACAAATAGAAGAATGATACTGTAATCTAGAACAGTGGTACAGTAATCATAATGACCACTATAACACCAAGGTAATTATTTGTAAAAAAAAAAAATTATTAAATATACAACTTGTTTAAGATGTAATTTTAATGTGAGTTAGTAAATGGTCAGGTGTACTTCTGTGTCTGTTTTGAGAGTGAACGAACCAAACCTTCTTTAGTTACTTCACTGGTCTGAGATCAGTTAATGGAAGATATTATCAGAAACGTCGACGAGCAACAAGTGTTTGCGAGGCCCAGGCGCCCCCTGCTGATCATGTCTGGTTCTGACATCCACGTTCTGTGAAGTGTCGCGAACCACAACTCCCATCGTCCTTTGCCATTCGCGCTTCTTGTTGCCTTGACTCCACCCATTCCGTCTGCGTCGTGACGTGTTGTGCAGCCTTACGTAAGTTCGTCCGGATTTCCGTGCTGCGCCATTTCACAACGTTTTCTACCGAAGAATCAACAACATCACCGCCAAGTAAGACATAAACACTGTGTTTCGCGCGCTCGGTGACGGTGCTCTTGTGTATATTCTTCCGTTTTCCATCGATCGCGAGTAGCAGCGTTACCGGAATGGTTTGGTTTCGATGTGCGGATGTTTTCGCAGGCCGCCATTTTACTGCCTGGCCTCGTTGAAGCCGAAGCAAAAGAGTCGCCGTCGGTGAGGCGCGTTTAAACCGAGAGATAAACATGGGTGCACACAGGCGATGCGCCGGGTTCGGCGTTTATAAACGGCCCCGCTCCCGCGAGCCTTCAGCGGCACGGGCGCCCGCGACGCCATTTTGAAACGCGAACAAAAGCCGAGAATCGATTGTTCGTAACGATCATCCGAGCAGAGTACTGGTCTTCACGCCGCTGTTTGTGTCCGCAGGCTGGCCATGCACCGGGACTGCCCTCTGGACTGTAAGGTGTACGTGGGGAACTTGGGGAACAATGGGAACAAGTCGGAGCTGGAGCGGGCCTTCGGGTACTACGGGCCGCTGAGGAGCGTGTGGGTGGCCAGGAACCCGCCCGGCTTCGCCTTCGTGGAGTTCGAGGATCCTCGCGATGCCACGGACGCGGTGCGGGAGCTCGACGGCCGGTGAGTACATCAGCGTGGGTGTTGCCTGCACCGAGCCGTTGTGACGTCACGCCCGTGTTCCGCAGTACGCTCTGTGGGTGCCGGGTGAGGGTGGAGCTGTCCAATGGAGAGAAGCGGACCCGGAACCGAGGGCCTCCGCCGTCCTGGAGCCGGAGACCCCGAGACGACTACCGCAGACGCAGCAGCCCGCCAGCCCGCCGCAGGTAACCCCCTCCTCGCTGCAGACTAGCGCGGGTCTGTCCCGCCGGTCCTGGGACCGCTGCCCAGTCCTGACCGGCCCGAGGTTGTTGTGCTCTTCCATCTTCATTATCATTGATAGCATTAGACGGTGATCTGGGCTTTCCCAAAGAGCACTGCTAAATAAGCTTGTGATTGGCCCAGAAAGCCCAGTTTGCAAGTCACCAGTAATGCTAGAAGCGCGGCTCTTGTAATGCAAACGTTGTTGACTTGAATGAAGGTTGTGTTCATTTTCTTTTTCCATTTATATTAATAAGAATGAACCCCGTTGCAGAGTCACCACCATGCCTCTCCTCAGCACCCTCAGAGTCAGTCTACTAGTCCTCTTTCAGCGGCACGTGACCGGCGTGCTCCAATCAGCTGGCTGGGTTGGTGTCACATGACCCAGGCACGGCCAGTCGTCGGGTTGCACCGGCCCATTGGTTCCTGAGCATGCTGTTGTCAGCTCCTCCTCCTACAAGCGTAACAGCCAATCGGCAGCGGCCCACACTTCACGTTTTGCGTTCCCCGTGTCTGCACTACAAACTCCAGCATCAGCCTTCGGCTAAGCAAAAAAAGCAGGAAAAATCCACTACGTCCGGCCCCCCGTCCGCAAGCCAGCTAATCAGCTCGCAGCGTCTGGCCTGCACTTTCCCGCCAATTCTGCTCCCCGGCCGCCAGCCGCCTCCCCTTCGCCTTTTCTAGCTTGTTGAAAACCAAACGACTAGTAAGTTTTTCCTGCTTCATACAGTTTAATGCTGCATACTGATGTAAGATGAAAGCTCCCGTTGGGTGACATAGGGTCAGATCTTTTGAGCTTTAAGATTAAGGCAAGTAGACTGATGGGGAGCCCGAACGGAGGTTCAGGTTACGTAAGGAGCGCTGGCTTTCAGAGCTGCTCTTGGTTTGTGTCACTGTCTTCATTCAGCGCGTGAGCGTGACCCTCTGCAGCAGAGCGGACCCGGGTCTGTTGAGAGGCGTGCACTCACTCGTCTCCTCCCTCTCCCTCAGATCTCCCAGAAGGCGGAGCTTCAGTCGCAGCCGCAGCAGGTGAGAGGCGGATTTCGCCTTCTCTCGATGGTGTCCGCGTGGCAAGACTAACCCTGTGTAGTTCTTCTGTACTCTCTAGATCTCTCTCCAGAGAGCGCAGGAGGGAGCGATCCCTGTCCCGGGACCGGAACCACAAACCCTCACGCTCCTTCTCCCGCTCCCGGAGGTAAGATCTGCCATTGCGTCTCGAGCTGGGACAGTGTCTCACTGCCTTCTCCTTCAGTCGTTCCAGGTCCAACGACCGGAAATGAAGCTGCTGATGATGTACCTCCACACTGATCCAACACCTTCCACAGATTTTTTTTTTTATTATTATTAACCTTATTTTAGCTGGTTTTCTTTCACCGGCTGAGGTTTTACGTTGGTTTCATCGTGCGTTTACATCCCTTTGTCGTTTTAGAAGTTAAGTGTTTCAATCTGCTGGTTTCTCCGGGATCTTTTTTTCTTTGGTTAGTAGTGTTTGTAATGTTCATTGTGTAATTCTGAATTAAAGCTCCTTAAAAATCAATTGTTCTGCGTGTTGTTTGTTTGAGTGTGTGTGAGACGCTCTTGACTCATTAAGTTACTAAGCGACATCTTGGTGTGATGACCGTGTGACAGTAATGTAACACGAAGAAGATGTGGGCTGGTGTAAAATGTAAAGAGATGTAAAAAGCCGTGCAAATTTCAATGAGGCACTGTTTGATTTTTGGGCAACTAAAGTTTTGGATACTACACCTAACTTAAAAACACATTTAACAATTCCAATGGTTTGACAGCATGTTCTATATTAGGTAACCTGCGCTGACCATACTTGTTGGAAAGTAATATCAAACTAGTTACAGAAAAGACGTAGTGTGTCACATAGGGCATTGTTTTTTTACCTTCATAAAAGGAATATTTTTAAAACTAATGTGATTTATGACACCATCTTTGACAAATTATTTTGGAAAAAAAAAACATAATGTGTTCAAGGTGGGCTACTTGGTCTGTGATGTATCCTAAATTTTCCTCTAAGTAAAAATGAGTCTGGGTTCTTGTGACGCTCTGAAAAGACTGTAAAGTTAAAGTAATGGGTTAATTTGACTTCACGATCAGTACAGTACTTATTCCAATACTACTAATAAATAGAATAAAAGAGGTGGGAATTGCCCGCACTTTTGTTAATCAATTTGTTGAAATTTGGATTTCAAACCAACAACCGCTATGATCCAGTGACCGGGGGTTAACGCGGTATGCTATGTAAATCTATGTTCGAGCGGCGTATAAAGGGTTAATCACAATAGTGTATGCCCCGCCCTCAGTTCCGCTGCTGTAGTAGTGATGGCTCTCCTCCAACGCAAACCGTTCTCCACAGCTCAGCGCGGTGAGACAAACACGTCAGCCACGTGTATTTCAAAGTGAAAGAAGACGACAAAACGGCGGACCGTTCGGACCGGCAAGTTGTGCTCAGCGAAATTGTCAGGTCTCAAAATGTGGCGCGTTTTACTCAAGTGATTTAATCAAGCACCTAAAATCCCAACACGACAGCGAGTAGAAAGAGGTTGCTTCTAAACACTACTCACAGGTCGCCACTTGTCCCTTGAAACAAGGAATTGTCCCGTATTTGAGATTGAAATTGCGCGTTCCGTTTTGAATCAATACGGGGCGGGTTTTGTCCCATATTTTTTTTTATTTTTTAAAGCCGCGCCTCATGCATGGTGATAACAGTGGAATTATTATCAATGTAATACTATTATTTGCTTGACAGACACGTAAGCACTAATGTATTACATAAAACATTATTATATACAACATAATGCCCAAATGTACAAAAATAAAATTAGTAAATTGCAACTCTACATTTTAAAATTAGAAATAGGTTATGTAAAAACTTAACTAATGTTTGAGCTGTGTTTGAACAATGACAAATATTTTAGCCACCCTTTAAAATACGATTATTATTATTATTATTATTATCATTAAGTTCAAGTTAATTTATATAGCACTTTTCTTAGTCCAAGACCAACGCAAAGAAGTTATGTGAAAAAGTCTTTAAAAAGAAAAATGTCAATTCTTTATTTTGAGTTTGAAAAAAAAAATGGGGGGGGGGGGGATTTAAAAAGGAAAGAAATATGTATATTGTTGTTCAGACTATGAGCTATCACCAGAAGAGCAAGCTAGATTGCGACAGTGGCTAGGAAACAAAACCTATCTGACGGGGTGAGAGGAAAAGACCTAGGGAGAACCTGACTCTCTGGTGCCAGTCTCCTCTGGCATGCTAACATTACAAAGTCATTGGTGAAGATGAAGACGGACGTTATGTCCTGCGTGGTGTAAAATGTGGCGGCTCTTCACCTCACGATAACTTGAGTGATTATTAGAGAAGTCTGTTGAGTTGTAAAAGAGGACGACTGACTGCATTTAAATGAAAGCATTGTTCTTAATTCCAAACTAGCCCCGTTTTTTAAATTATATGATTAAAGCTGTTTACCTTTATTTGTTAAGTACTCTGTATCAGTATCAGCGAGTAATGAAAGGCAAGTACTTGTACACATTTTCCAAAAAAGTGGTGTTGGTGCATCCCTAATGGAAACGTTATTAAAAATGAACAAATGAAGATGAAAGTTAAACCCATTTACTAATGGCAAAAATACCAAATATTGTTATATACAATATGTACTGTATATAACTAAATTTTAGCTTCTTAAACTTTGTAAGTTCAAAGTGTACTTCATATAGTTATGGTTTTATTGGAATTTCGTCTTGAGTACTTTTATTGCCGTCTTGTTATATTGTTTCTTAAAGTCTTGTTTTACATTGTGTTGTTTTTACTGTTATTTTAGTTGTCCTTTTGGACCCTCTACAGTACTTAGTTGTCATCTATGGTTGTTCAACTAAGTGCTTTATAAATAAAGTTGATTGATTGATTAAATACAACCTTAATCATGATTTGGATTGGCTGAATGTGTTTGTTTTAATGGTTTTAACTTTGTTTTAACTTTGAAGTGGACAATTTGGGCCCCGAGTTCAAAAAGGTTAATAACCCCTGTCCTAGATCCCACCACAACCAACTTATGTGCAACTTCACTGGATGGTTAAATGCAGAGCACCATTTAGATAAAGCCCCGAAAGGTCACATTGACACACTCCCTTTATATAGTAACTGTGCAGATTACACTCTTCAACTACACTAGGTTTCTGTGCCACACGCAGTTTTCGTTCTTCGGCATTTACTGTGTTACATTTTTGTTGCAATACTATATCCAGTTTCCTGTTCTATCAATCAGTTTCAGCTAGAGTTTATAAATGGTGACGTCTACTTAATTCAGAAAAGCTAGTCACTGGCGCTGTAACGTCACTATGGTGGAATGTCCAAAGACGTGAGCTCGTGCGTTACGTTCACGGGGCGCACGAGCTCACGTGCGGTCATGTGTTTACCGGGCTCCATCCGCGTGCAGCCGTATTCCAAGTCCCTCCCTTTTCCTCGCGCACGCCCATCCAAGTTGATAAAATCCCAGAAAGTTCTCCGGAGTCCATCTGAGTTCTGAGCGGCGGGTAACTCGACACTTTCCCCTGAAGACACGCGTCTCTGATCGCTGGAATCAATCGCGACATCGGACTCCAACTTGACTTTCTCCACAGACATGTGAGTAGCACAATCTTACGATAATATGAATGATATGTAGCACAATCTTACGTATATATGGTGATTTTCTGACTTGTCAAAACCGTTGTCTAAACTTCGTCAAAACATCCTTATGAAAATCCATTTTCATTTAAATTACGATCAAACTTGAGCGTAGTTCTCGTTTTTCTCGCTGTCCGAGTGATCGACAACTTGCCCCGGTAAACTCAGTGATCGCGAGTTGTTTTCCACCGGCAAACACGGGATACACATTCACGTGGCCTCGGAACCCCGAGTGGGCGTGATTTTGACGCGTCTCTGTCACTTCTGACCAATCACATTCGGGCTGGTTTTCCCGCCGGCTTGTTGAAGTTTCCTCGTGTATTCAACAGCACGTTCCTTCACTACAGCCAATAAGATGACAGAGCTGTTGTGACGACACGCGGTTGCTCAAACTTTGCAAACGTGAATACTGTACATTAAACAAACATTTTTAAATTATGAAAGATATTTTGCCCAAAATGTAATCACCCATTAAATACACGTAAAACAATTTTAATATAATGTATAAGCAATCAAATATGTAATAATATAAAATACATAACAATATTTAATAACCATTATATGTGTGTTGTTTGTGTTTTACACTGATTTGATTTACTTCTGGGATGGTGTTAAAATGTCAGTATATTTGAGCACAATACATTTTAGGAGTATTGTACAGATTGAATGTGCGTTATATGATCTTTGATCTTTATACAATGTGTGTGTGTGTGTGTGTGTGTGTGTGTGTGTGTGTGTGTGTGTGTGTGTGTGTGTGTGTGTGTGTGTGTGTGCGTGTGTTTGCCCTCTGCTGGCTGACAGTAGTATGTGTGAGGAACATGTCCACTCATGCCTGTGTAGTCCAGCGGCTGTCTGGTGGAACAATCTACCCATTCCACTTAGAAAGTCTGCAACCTTCTCAACATTTAAAAAAGCACTAAAACTGAGCTCTTTCACCAGCACCTTAACACTGATTTAAAAGAAAAAAAATAAACCTTTCTTTGTCTTGTGTTTTTGTCTTGTGTTCACTGTTTTTGTTGACTGTCATGCTGTTCTGTCTAGTAGGTTTCCTTATATAGCCTGTGTATACATCTACTGTAGCCTATTGTAGACAAATTGGTTCACTTGCTCCTCTTTTTGTAAGTCGCTTTGGATAAAAGCGTCTGCCAAATGACTGTAAAGTAAAGTAAAGTCCAGAAAATAAAAGCAGTGACTCACACGTCCCAACTTTCAACTGTCTGTGTCTCACACACACTCTTTTTTTTCCTCCCTCTCTCTCTCCATCAGAGGGTGATGGCGTGCCGTGAGAATGTTCTGCGTGTGGTGAAGAGTGGGCGAACAAGACGAAGTCTGTTTGGGCCAGTTGACCGGGTTCAGTTGGAGCAGGAATACCATGCCGCTCTGAGGAAGGATCTAGAAGACGCCTCGCGACGCTGGAGTTTCGACTTCCTGTGTGAGACCCCACTGGAAGGTGGAGACTTCCTGTGGGAGGGTGTGTCTGAGGCGCGACTGCCTGTGTTGTACCGCCCCTGTGAGCCGCCCAGCCGAGCGAAAGAGGGAACGCCCAGGATGAGTGAAGAGAAGGAGAACGTTCCCAGATCACCTGAGAGGCGTGTCACACAGTCGACGCACATAGAAAAAACACCAGAGAAGAGGGCGATGAAGAGGAAGCAGACCAACATCACAGGTCTGACCACGCCTCTGTGAGCTGTGTGTGTGAGACAAATCGGTGACTAACTGGACTGTCTTTATATTTTCCCCAGACTTCTATCAGATGAAGAAGAGACTAGTGGCCACACCACGGAAATCAGGACAATGACACACAGACAGACACAAGCTGTCTGTCTTTCCCATCATGCATCGTTCCTCGTCACTTCCTGTCTGTTTCACTCTATGTGTCTCTGATTGTACAGATTATTGGTCCTGAGTGACTTTGGCCCTGTTGGACTGTCAGAGGTCAGGCACCACTGAAATTCCTCAGATTATATTGTATTTATTATTGCCAAATGCTGTAATCAACACTAAACTGTCTTAATAAAGTTGTAAAGAAGGACTCGCGTATGTGTGTCTCTCATCTCACGTCAGACGCAGCACTGATGTGACGTCACGCCTCTGCAACACACTGACCCACTTGTTGTGAAGCTTGTTGCTATGAGACTGACGTCACGTTGCCCACCAGCCCCTCCCGTCTTGAAACGCCCGCCCCGCGCGTGTGCGCGTGTGTGTGCGCATGACGCCGCGCTCCCCTCCCCCCATCTGCTCCACAGCGAACGCAGACAAACACAGGCTGCGGAGACGCCAACAAGCATGAGCGCCGCTGAGCGATGAGAGGCCGCGAGCGAGGGAAGATGGCCCTCCTGCACCGGGACTGAAGACCATGGTAATTCACCTTCATCCGTTCCTCCCTGTGTTTGTATCATCCACCTGTCATCGCTCATCCGTGTTTGTGCAGTCGGCCTGTCTCACTGTGTCACCTCACACGCATCCTGCAATAAAGCAAATCAACGCACATCAGAACCTGCGTCAGCGTGTGTGTGTGTGCGGTGCGGTAGCGTGACGTGGTGCGGTGACGTGCCGCTGAACCCTACACGTTTCCCGCCTGCAGCCGCAGATCGCATTACTGCAGCAGCCGCTGATCTGATGCTGCGTGGCGTTTAGTCAGTCAACCACGATGCAGCGTTTCTGAGCTGGCGAGGTGCTGCTGCAGCGCTGCACGAGTGCCGCCGTGGCCAGACGAGGTGCCACTTGCCGACCGCAGAGATATTTTCAGAATGAATCTGGGTCACGCTGCCTCAGTGAGCGCGCGAGGAGCGTGTCGGCGTGTAAACAGAGCTGCGCAGCCAGGAACATCTGCAACTCTCCTGTTGCCACATGGTAAATGAGCTTCATGTCATTGTTTTTCCGTCCGGGCGAATGCAGCTGGACAAAAGTGAGGTGTCTACACTGGGCCTGCCACTCTCCGTCAGCCATGGCGGGTCGGACGGCAACATCAGTGTGGAAGCGGGGTCGGACGGGGCGTGTGGCGAGGTCCAGAGGACGAGAGCGGCGCTCGAGCACCTGCAGCAGAAGATCCTGAAGATCACCGAGCAGATCCGAGTGGAACAGGAGGCGCGAGATGACAACGTGGCCGAGTATCTGAAATTGGCCCACAACGCAGACAAGCAGCAGGCGTCTCGCATCAAGCAGGTGTTTGAGAAGAAGAACCAGAAGTCGGCGCAGTCTATTGCGCATCTGCACAAGAAGCTCGAGCACTACCACAAGAAGCTGAAGGAGATCGAGCAGGTACACCAGAGCTTTGCTCTCGGGCGGGCGAACGGTTCTCAACAACTCTTGCGTCTGCTTGCAGAACGGTCCGGCGCGGCAGCCCAAAGATGTCCTGCGCGACATGCAGCAGGGCCTGAAGGATGTCGGCGCCAACGTGAGGGCGGGAATCAGCGGGTTCGGCGGAGGTGTGGTGGAGGGCGTGAAGGGCGGAGTCTCGGCACTCACACACACTGCCGTGGTCTCCAAACCCAGAGAGTTTGCCAGTCTCATCCGCAATAAATTTGGCAGCGCAGACAACATCGCCCACATGAAGGACACGATGGAGGACGGCAACACGGAGGAGACTCCCAGGACGTTAAGTGGAAGTGCCACGCTGGTCTCCAGCCCGAAATACGGCAGCGACGATGAATGCTCCAGCGCCACCTCGGGGTCGGCGGCCGGCAGCAACTCTGGTGGCGTGGGCGGCGTCATGTCAGGGATGGGAGCGGCCATGGGCAGCCCGCGACTGGATGGGCACCACCATCACCACCACCACCACCGCTCCTCCTCCCCCTCGTGGGACGCACTGCTGGAAGGCCTGCAGGAAATCAAAGCCAGTCAGGTCCACATGGAGGACGCCATCGAGGACATGAAGGCGCAGCTGCAGAGCGACTACACCTACATGACGCAGTGCCTGCAGGAGGAGAGATACAGGTAGGCGGCGGCGGCGGCAGATCTTTCCAGATTCACTCACCTCTCTGGCTTTCAGATACGAGCGTCTGGAGGAGCAGCTGAATGACTTGACAGAGCTCCATCAGAATGAAATGAGCAACCTGAAGCAGGAGCTGGCCAGCATGGAGGAGAAGGTGGCCTACCAGTCGTACGAACGTGCCCGTGACATCCAGGTGAGAGCGCTGCCGTGGTGAGTGCGAGGCGTGTGTGACGTGACGAGTGTGTGTGTGTGTGTGTGTGTGTGTAGGAGGCGGTGGAGTCCTGCCTGACCCGCATCACTAAACTGGAGTTGCAGCAGCAGCAGCAGCAGGTGGTGCAGCTGGAGGGGGTGGAGAACGCCAACGCTCGGGCGCTGCTGGGGAAGCTCATCAACGTCATCCTGGCCCTGATGGCCGTGCTGCTGGTGTTCGTCTCCACTATGGCCAACTTCATCACGCCGCTCATGAAGACACGAGCGCGGGTCGGCGCCACCCTCGCGCTGGCGCTCTTCTTGTTCACACTGTGGAAACACTGGAATTGGTTGGAAATGTTTCTACCACTCGGCTGAGAACTGGGATTGCGGCGGGAATGCTTCTTCCTGTTGTAGTCACACTTATGAATGTTCCGGTCATTTCTGAAGCAGAAGCCAGCACGCCACACGTCTGCTCTACAGGAACCACTGACACCAGAACTGTTCACTTTGTGTTTCTCCTCCGTGAACCCGACGTCTGTGTTCAACAAATGAAGTTCTCGTCTCTTTCTGTTGTGAACGCTTTGCCAGTTTGACTTTTTGAGCGACTGGGAGGCAAAATTGGGCTCGGCTGCAGCAGCATGATGGTGATCTCATGCGTCTGTATCCTGAGCAGAAGGGAAATAAAGAAGGTCGAGTACTCGTGTGTTTCACTTTGCTTTTCCCAATTGAACGCCAGATGTATCGTAGTTTAATCCAGATCATTTCATTAATCTGGTGTCTTTAGTGAAGTGACACTGACCCATTTCCGGCTCAGAGAAGCAGCAGGAAGTGACAGAAGGGTGCCATCTAGTGGCAGAGCTCCAAACTTGTCAGTATTGCCACTAGGGGCAGTATCGGAATTGTGCTATGTAACTACCTTAGATGGAGAGATTCCATTTACATTGATTTACAATGTACTTTTATGTGGTAAAACTGGTTGACAAACATTGAGTGGAAAAGTAAATACATAATAGATTCAATCGTTTCAGTCACCAAACACGTACAACACAGTTTTTTCCTCTTTTATTCACTATCATTAAGAATCATTACAGCCGCTAACGGGTGCACACACTAAAAGAGGTCAAAGGTCAGCAGTCACGCTCAGACACACAGACATTCAGCGTCACGGATTGTTCAGTCGTCCTTGCCGTCCAGCTCGAATAGAAAGAGTAGAAAACAGTCCCAGTATCAAAGGTGAGAAGATTCCTGATCAGTGCGTGTGGATTGGTCCTGAAGATCACGGGTCACAGAAAGAGGCGTGTCTACGGGGAGCGCTGCGTGTAGAAGAGGATGTAGGCCTGAGTGCTGCACACTTCCTCCATGCTGCACACGTTCATCTCAGAGTCATTACAGTGAACCCAGAAACCTGACACACACACACACACACACACACACAGGTCAGAAAAAATATTATATTTTGGATACTCTGTAGATGTACTTTACACCACTGGACTGTCGTACCTCCTTCGGTGTTGTAACAGTAGGCCGTGTAGTGCCCTGAGCCGAAGCCTTTCCCATGATGCATCACCACAGCAGACAGGTCGTAGGTGTAGGCCTCGCGAGCGGCGTCCACACAGCTGTACGGCTGGATGTTGAGGACCTGATCAAAGGCCACGTGGACGCCGATCTTCTCCCTGTGATTGCGACCGGACCATCTAGAAGAGGAAGCAGAAGCGTGAAGATGAGGCGTGGTTTCCTCCAGGCAGGAGGGACGGGGCGACGCACCGGAAGCGTTTGAGGTGCAGCCGCAGCACCTGAGGTAAACGGTAGATCAGCAACTGTTTGCAGGCCTCAGAAAGAGCCAGAGGCTTGTGGGACGACTTCCGCCGCTTTCCTGAAACACAGCAGGCGAGTCAGAGGCGAGGCGAGGCACACCGAGGGCGCCGCATACGAACCGTTGCAGGAGTTGCAGGCGTAGATGCGGCCCTCCAGAGCCTCCGTCTCGGTGAACTTGGCCAGCATCTCGGACAGTGAGCAGCTCCGCTGACACGCGGCGGCGCTCGGCCTCTCCAGCCGGTGGTACCGCTCCGGGAACTCCAGCGACAAGTCCCAGAAGGGTTCCACCGTGTTGGACTTGCGTTTGCAGGACAAGCACGTCACCTGCGAGGACAGCAGTCACCGATCACGGAGATGAAGGACAAGCTCCTCGCCAAGAGCGACTCACCTGACTGAGCAGCTGACCGTGAAAGATGGTGTTGAGCACCTTCAGGACCTGCTTGGACAGCTTCCGCTGGGTGATGGGAATCAGGAAGGGCTTCTTGGGCCCGTCCGACTCCAGCTCCTGCTGCACTTTATCCAGCAGCTCACACAAAAACTCCTGCGCGTCCTGCTGGTCATAGCCTCGGAACGCTGGGATCAGGTTCCACACGGAGTGCAACATGGCAAAAGGAGACACCAGTGACCAGCGGCCGGACCACATGACCCTGAAGAGCGTGTGCAGCTCGTGACACAGTGACATCTGCTGGCGAGATGAAGACCGCGGCTCTTTTGGTTGCACATGTTCGGCCGCGCTGACACTGGACGTGGGGTTCTGTCTGCCCATGCGGCCCAGCGCGGCGAGGGCACCGGCCTGCGAGTGGTTGGTCTTGGCGAGCAGCTCCTCTGTCTCGCACAAGTCCAGCGTGAGAAAACACTCCCTGAACTTCTGCAGGTGGCTCAGCACCTGGAGAATAGAGTTCATGTAGCACGTGTTCCCGAGGTTCCTCAGCCCCGTCACGCCAGGCGCCAACCTCCTGCTGCGGGACGAGCGCGAGGCGTGGTATCGGCGCAAGCGAACCTTTCTGTGCAGCGGTTTGCGTGTAGGACGTTTGTTACACGCCGACAGTGGCGACGGCTTGGGAGCCGATGGGAATCTTTCTGGAGGGTCCCGAAACTTCCGGGGAATGAGGGCGAGGGTGGGCCGAGGAGCCTGAGTCAGGAGCCGCGCGCTTTTTCGTGGAGGGACGTTGAGTAATTCTCCCATGAGCCTTTTCTTGACCTCCCTCCGCTGGCGACGCTTCTCCTCCCGCTCCTCCACCAGCTTCGCCTCGCGCCTCCTTTGCTCCTCCTGCTGGCGGTCTCTCCAGCGCCGCAGGGCCCCGAGGAGAAGAGCTTTCCGCCGGTGACGGAGCGACACTTGCATGGGTGCCAGCGCCGTCCCTGCCGCCTCCCAGCGAGCGAGCGTGGAGGAGCGCAGCGAGCGCTGACCCGGCCGGCAGACGGTGGACAGAGCCCCTCGCAGCAGCTTCAGGTCGCCCTCGACGTTATCGTTCAGCACATAATCCCCGCAGGCGAAGCAGAAGACGTGGAGCTCGCGCACCTCCATGGCCAGCGGGTGCTGCGTCTGCTGGTAGTGCTGCAGCGAGTGCTCCTCCATGTAGCGGCCGCAGGACACGTGCGAGCACTTCAGGCAGGCCCACACCGACTCGCTGGTGCCACAGTCCACGCAGCGCCACTTCTGCGGGTTCAGTATGGAGTGGCTGTGGCCCAGACGGAGACGTACCACGTGCTTACAGCGATCCATGTCTCCCAACACACCGTCAGGAACCGAACGGCATGACTGCGCTTATCCTGCGGGCGCACGGAACCAAGGGGGAGTTATCCAGCCCGACACAAAGTTTCTGAAGGACTCACTGTGAGAAAGGCCGAGATGCTGCATCAGCGCACACGCACCGGTCCGGACGATCTGTAGGGCCTCATCACAACTGTGAAGAAGTCATCGAGTTCACGTAGTGACGTCACCAGTGGGATAAGATCTGTGGGATAAATCCAGAGGAAACCTGTGAGGACTGTGTTTGTCTTTTGAGAGTGTAAGCCGGAACACGAGTGTGTGTGACTGTGTGTGTGAGAGAGAGAGACAGGGAGAGAGAGAGAGTGGGTGCTAACTCGCTAGCGCTACTCACAGAACAAAAGATCCTCCGCCGGGAGACACGCGGATACGGCAGCGGCGGCGGTTCCCGGTTCGTCCGGTACTGACGGAACCTCTGTGTGTGTTTATTAACGGCCGAGTGGGAGATCCACTACTTTACACCAGTTTAACAAAAAACTCCAAGCGGCAGATGCAGAACACACACTCACACAGAACGTCACGCCGATCCGCTTTAAAACAGCTCTCGGCACAATACCACCATGAAACCGGGCAGCGCAATCGATGACGGTCAACGGTGGCGTATTATTGTGATTTATCACGCTCGCGTCCGGCTGTTATTTACCGCCATCATCCACGCGCGAGCTGTCACCATTTTTGCTTTAGCCGATATCGCACAAATCACGGCGCTGATTTGACGAAGAGTTGTCCGTCATCTTATCTGCTTCAGTTCGGATTGGTCGAGAGCGCTGTCAGTCATTCTTTCTCTGGGCTCTGATTGGTTAGAGGCACGTCAGTCAGCTGTAAAGCTCCGATGGTGGTCAGCAGATTAACCTTGTGAAGTCTTATAAAGAACGATAAAGCATCGCTGCGAAAACGTGGCGCTCCAGATTAAACTGGCTAAAGCGAGCACTGCACTGCTGCGATTATCATTTAATATTTGGAAATAAGGTTCGAACTTGTGATGAGCCCCGGGACATGACTTCACTGGTGACGTCACTGGTCAGCATTTGATCCGAAATTTTCATTGCTACTACAGACCTCATAAAGAAAACTGTTTGAGGATGGTTTTCTCACATTGTTTACTGTAATTTCTTTTTCATATACTTTCTCAATACAAGTCTTCATTTGTAGATTTAGATTAAATATCAAGAGTGTATGGAAAAATAACATCTTTATTTCACAAACAAGAAACCAAACACAAATCTGATGAGGACAGAAGAACAAACAGACAGTGATGTTGGAGATGCAGAGATGATGTCAGCGAGCTGCGCCGCTCGGCAGCCCCTGCAGCTTGCGCACTTTACTAAAGAGCTCCAGGTACTGGCTCATGGTGTCGGTGGGCTCAGCCGGCAAGTACAGACCCTCGGGCCGGCTGCTGAACACAGCAGGCTGATCAGGAGTGCAAGAGCCCAGGAACATCTGCAGGAACTCCCTCATCAGATTCCAACAGTCCCCAGGCACCACACACGGGCAGTACTCCACCTATCACACCACAGCCGGGTCAGAACACACACGCAGACCCTCACAAGAGCAGGTCAGACCTCAACAGAGATGCCTCTGGTGCTGGAGCTCATGGTGATGGTGCCGATTTTCACAATGAAGTCGCAGTAGCGGAACCGGGTCCCGCGGCTCTCCACCTTGTGGCCTTTGGCGTTCTGGAAGTGGCTCTTGAGCTTGACCATCAGCACGTCAAAGTTAGCGTCGGCAGTAAGGACCGGGCCGCCCTCGAACAGAGCCATGCAGCTCAGCGGCGTCTCAGAGTTGTGCATGACGTACAGCAGCTTTGACGGCTGACCTGCGCGCAAACGGGCGTCACACGAGTGTTTTTGGTGGCACGTGAGAGTGTGTGGCGTTACCGGTGGGGTTGGCAGTGGCCTGATACGTCTCACAGTCCACGCTGAAATTCCCTTGTTTCACGGCGCCCAGCTGAACCAGTCTCTTCTGCAGCACCTCCACCGTCTGCTGCACGCTCTTGCCCTCCAGAACTGCTGCCTGGCACACACTGACACACACACACACACACACACACACACACACACACACACTCTATCAAGAATCACTCAAACACGATAATCTAGAACACTCAGTGGAATTATAATAATAACAAATATATAGTTTAATAATAACAAACGATTAAGATGTTTGATCAGTAATCTACGAGTCTCTGCATCTATCAATAAACACTGCATCGACGAATCTATTCACAGCTTTAAGGTTCAGAGACGGAGCGTGCGCGTGAGGTGAACGATTGTAGAAAAACGCACAGCTCAGGAAAAAATACCGCTATATTAACATGTTCATTTATGCACACAATGATTCATAATCATTACTAACTATCACAATTCATTCACTTTACTCACCACGTTACGCCCATGTCTACAAACAACATCCGACTCGCCGTTCACGTCCGGTTCAAGCCTTTGACGTGCACTCTGAGTGCTCGCGACCGGAAGTAAACACTTGCTGCGCCATTTCCCGGGGACGCACGTGTGCTCGCGGACCGTCGCTCAGATCGCGATCATGCCGAAGGTAAAGAAGACCAAAGCGGTGGCGGAGCGCGGTGGCGGCGGCGGCGGCCCGTCTCTGGCCGATCAGATCCTTCAAGGCGACTCGCTCCGCACTAGCGGCCGCGTAAAGAGGCGCAGCCGGGCGCAGGAGGTGGATCAGGACTATGTGGACGAGAAACTGTCCAGGAAGATCCTCCAGCAGGCGCGAATCCAGCAGGACGAGATGCAGAACGAGCTGGGACTCACGCCGCAGCCCCGCGGGACACCGGCAGCGCCGCTCCACCTGGGCCCGCAGGACGAGTCGGACGAGGAATGGCCGGCGCTGGGAGACGACGGCGCGTGTGACGTGGAGCTGAATCTGGACCCGGAGGACGAGAAAGCGATCGAGATGTTCATGAACCACAACGCGCCGGCCAGGTTAGTGAATCCCGCCGGACTCTGGCGTGTCACCATCTCACCTCACTCTCTCACTCACTCACTCACTCACAGACGGACGCTGGCTGACATCATCATGGAGAAGATCACGGAGAAGCAGACGGAGGTCGGGACGGTGATGTCACAGGTGTCGGGTCGCCCGCTTCCACAGCTGGACCCGCGGGTGCTAGAGGTGTACAGGGGCGTGCAGAAGGTAGGTTTCTGGGCGCCAGGCGGTGACCACGGGGGTGACGTGTGCTGTGTTCAGGTCTTGTGTAGGTACCGCAGTGGTAAGCTTCCGAAAGCGTTTAAGATCATCCCGGCTCTGTGGAATTGGGAGCAGGTTCTGTACCTGACGGAGCCGGAGAGCTGGACCGCCGCTGCCATGTACCAGGCCACAAGGTGGGAGCACAGTGCGACATGTCACTTACGATGTCTGTCTAATGTTTCAGAGCTCCATCACTCTGACAGCTCCTGCTTCTTTATCCCTCTCACATTCTTTTCTCCCAATTAAGCTCGTTTTTGCCCCAAATACATTAGGCTTTTGTGATGGGATTTGTTTCGTGGTTGCCCTGATGAACCGGAATTGACTGTCTTTGTAACATGATGTCGTTGTTGATGTCACTCCTTGCAGGATCTTCTCCTCTAACCTGAAGGAGCGAATGGCTCAGCGCTTCTACAACCTGGTGCTGCTTCCGCGTGTGCGAGATGACATCAGCGAGTACAAGCGTCTGAACTTTCACCTGTACAGCGCCCTGAAAAAAGCTCTGTTCAAACCTGGAGCCTGGTTTAAAGGTCAGAGGTCACTACACTCTGTTAGCCAGTGGTATTTGACACAGATTTTTTGTTTTAGTCATAGTCTTTTGACTATGTATACTTATTTTTATTAATTTTTTTTTGCACGGTGAAAAAACTAGTTTTCATCTGCAGATGGTGCTTCAGGTTTGTAGTATTTTTGCCCGTAATTGTTGCTCCGGAGGCTGAATGCAGAGTTTTTATCAGGTTGCGTCAAATGTAGAATGCATCTATATATCTGACCATTTTCCTGCCGGTTCCTCACCGTGTTTTTCCTGCAGCTGGAAGGGTCCAGTTGTGATTAACTCATTGCGTTTTGACCAAGCTCAGATTATAATTGAACGTCAACCCAAAAGTCATTTCATTTTCTGTTAAAAAGTCACATCTGTTAGCCTCTCTCTCATAGTGTGTGTGTGTGTGTGTGTGTGTGTGTGTGTTTCAGGAATTCTGTTGCCACTGTGCGAGTCTGGAACTTGTTCTCTGAGAGAAGCTGTGATCATCAGCAGCATCATCAGCAAGTGTTCCATCCCTGTTCTGCACTCCAGGTGTTTTGCTCGATCGCACACACACACACACACACACACACACACACACACACACACTCTTTCACACAGACATTTGCATAAAGTACAAAAAAAACATGCGTTTCAGCAGAATTTGGCTGTGTGTGCAAGAGTGTCTGTTGTGGTGATGCCCGTATGTGAGTGGACACTGACGCAGATTGGCTGCCTCTATTCCGCCGGTCAAATGATGTGGGTGTGCATGTTGTCTTCCTTTGTAAGGTGACCTTGAGGGTCTCGAAAGTCGCGAAATAAAGTAAATGCATTATTATTATTATTTTAAACTGTTTGTGTCTGTGTGTAGCGCGGCGCTGCTGAAGCTGGCGGAGCTGCCGTACAATGGTGCCAGCAGTATTTTCCTGCGAGTGCTGCTGGACAAGAAGTATGCACTGCCGTTCCGCGTCCTGGATGCATTGGTCTTTCACTTCCTGCAGTTCCGCTCGGATCCCCGGGTTTTGCCGGTGCTCTGGCACCAGAGTCTGCTGACGTTGCTGCAGCGCTACAGGAACGACTTGTCATCTGACCAGCGGGAGGCGCTGCAGGAGCTGCTGAAGGTCCACTCACACCCCGTCATCACCCCGCTAGTCAGACGAGAGCTGCAGAGTGCCACGCCCCGTGACCTCCCCGAGACACTCGACCACGCCCTCACGTGACCCCCCGGCCTGTCATAATAAAAGTCTCTATCTCATCTGATGCTTTTCATCTCCGTCATTAATGCAGTTGCTATGTTATCACTTTTGAACAATTATGTATTTTTTTTCTGGCTATTATTTTAATAAAACCTTAATTTACTTCACGGCTTATTCAGTGTCCTGGACTAAAGAACATTAATAGTCACCAGCCTGAGGGCCCGGGGACACAGAAACAAATCATTAGCAACTGAGGCTGAGCCACCAATTATTTAGCAATCTATAATTTTTTAATTTTGTGCGTATTCTATTCTCTATGATCATTCACGACAGGACAGTCATGAAGGTTTTTTCATAAGATGCTGTGTTGTGTTTTAAAAGTGGTGACCCTAAATAAAATTGTTTTTTTATTTCATAACGACAACATTGTGTTCATAGTTATATTTATTTGTAGATTTATCGTGTGATCGTCTAGTGTTCACGTGAGACCCCGTGAAACTGACGTAAGAATCGTCGTTTGGCGGAAGTTAGTCACATGGAGCGATTCTTGAAAGAGAGACCCCTCCGGGCCTTACGGGACGCGGTTCTGACGCGAAACCCACGAGTGATCCACAACCTGCGGATCTACGAGTCACCGAGCCTTATTGACAGACCCGGTTCCTTATGGAGCGGAGCATTGTGGCACGTGCGCCGTGTCCTAGCGGAGTGGATGCTGCAGGTAAGGGGGCGGTGCCCGTCACGTGACTGTGTGTGTGTGTGTGTGTGTGTGTGTGTGTGTGTGTGTGTGTGTGTTAAGACCTTGTGCTTTTCAGACACGTGTGTGTGTTGTGTTCGGTGGCAGGTGTGTGAAGAGCAGAAGTGTGAGGAGGAAGTGTTTCCTCTGGCCATGCAGTACCTGGACCGTTACATATCCCGGCATGCACTGCACGGGCGGCAGCTGCAGCTCCTGGCCAGCGTCTGCATGTTCGTGGCGTCTAAACTGCGCGACATGGTTCCTCTGAGCGCCCCCACACTGAGCGTGTATACGGACCACACTGTCACCACACACGACATCCTGGTAACTCGACAACAGTGGTGCGCACTAGTGTGTGTGTGTTGCAGCATGTGTGTGTGTGTGCAGCAGTGGGAGCTGCAGCTGATTTCCGGGCTGGACTGGAATCTGGCACTGGTTCTTCCCTCAGACTTCACAGAGCCACTGATGCTGGAGCTACAGCTGGACACACACACACTCTCCCGCATCAGACGACACACACACGCCTACATTGCTCTCAGCTCAACAGGTACTGTGCGCCCACACACATACACACACGTCTCCCAATCTGATGTGTGTGTGTGTGTGTGTGTGTGTGTGTGTGTGTCAGAGCTACACTTCTCCGTCTTCTCTCCGTCAATAGTGGCGTGTGCGTGTGTGTGTGCGGCGGTGGTCAGACTGAAGATTCTGACTGAGACTTCAGACTCTGTTCTGCAGCGACTCGGAAGTCTGATGAACCTGGAGCAGGTCAGAGACACACATTATACACACGCGTGATATGAGGCTTGTCTCTGATTGCGTGTATACGTGCATCAGGACTCGCTGCATGAGTGTCATGCGTCTCTGGATCAGCTCATCTGCCACAGGCTGGACACGCCCCCTCAGTGTGACCTCATTGTGCAGATGTAGCATGTGAGGGTCAGAGGTCAATCTTCCTCCAGACAGATGTGAAGTGGAACACAGCTCCTCCTCCATTCCAGTTAACAGGACGATCCACTCAAATGTCAAGTTAATCGACACATACAACGATACATTTAATAAACGTAAACATATAAAAACAAGTCCGACATTTCTATTTGTTTCACTTGTTTAATTTAGAAAAACATATGTTTCTGTGTGAGAACAAAAACGATGAAGAGATTTCCTGCTCTTTATTGCTGCTCAAACACACACACTCACTAAAACAGACTCACAATAACGCACACACAAACAGCACACAGTTTGTCTCAGCTGGCGGCGTTGCTCAGCACTTGTTTGTATGTTTGAGTGACATTCTCACAGTCAGAGATGGAGAAGACGCTGTTAGAGACGCCATTGTGGTAACAGGCCACGCCCCTGTCCCAGCGGGCCGGATTCGGTAGCTCCAGCAGGTTGTCGGCAGACACGCTGCCTCTCATGCGGCGACTCAAACGCTCTGCGGGCGCGGCCGGAAACTCCCGCTCTGGCAGGTCTAGTCTGTCAAAGGACTCTGAGGAGAGGATGCTGTCCTCGCTGACGGCGCCGGTGGGCCGGCCCCGGACCCCTCCGGACGGAAGAGATGACGCCAGCTGATCCAGGGACCCAAACTCCATCAGGCCTCCAGAGAACTTGCCATGTCGCTTGAGGATGCCTTTGCGGTGTGGGGTGGTGGAGGCGGAGCTCTCGGGGGAGGAGGAGTAATATCCAGACTCGCCTTCACACGGCTTCTTCAGGATGCCTCTGGTGGGAGGAGGCGGGGCCACAGACGCAGAGAAGCTGAAAGTGTTTGGGCTTTTCTCCTCAAAGGGCGTGGCCTCTGCTGGTTTCTTCTTCAGGATGCCCTTATGGAGTCGAGGGCCGGCCCCCTCCTGCAGGCTCTGGGAGACGTTGTTTTCTTTGCGCGAGCGTCGTATGGACCGCTGCCGCTGCACAGACTCGCCAACGGCAAACACGCAGCGGATCTTAGAGCCGCTCTCCAGCAGGGGGCGCGAGGTGCGACGAAGCCAGTCCACAATGCGGGACTGGCTGGCGCCATGACTGGGCGGGGCCACGGGGGCGGCACCGTCAGACGGACCCAGCAGAGGAACCTGATAGCCCCAGTTGAGCCACCAGTGACCGGCGACGTCCTCTAGCGTGGCCCTGCGCTCTGGGTTCACCATCAGCATCCAGCGGATCAGACCACAGGCGTCTGCAGCGGAACAGCAAACAAACTAACAAACTTCAGCTTCACAAATCTTCACCGTACACAACAAATACACAGCAGAAAGAAGCTGGAGCATTACATGGGCAAGAAAACCACATTTCACCATATAATTTGAATAAAATGCGAATAAAAGCACCGCCCTGATCTTTCAGGCACAAAAAAATTTCCAAAAACATTTCCGGATAAAAACTTAAATCTAACATGCGACTCGATCATCGATGGAAGGATTAAACATTACACAGGTGATTGAAATTGCCGAAGCAATTTATGGACAAACTAAAAAAATTCCCCAAGTTCGCCAGCACACACACACCAGCAGGAGGTGCTATACTCCCTGGTCTCGAAAACACACTGTCCTGATACATGTACAGCGTTCCCCGTCCATACATATCATGTTTTACTTGAACAATAGATAATAAATAGTATGTATAATAAATACTGTCACGTTTTGCAAGTTCGTAACCACTTCTAAGTGTCACTTTGTAGCTAATGTTTCTTTATTTCTGCTTTCGAGCATAAAAAAGCTTTAAATGCATGTCTGCCTCTGGAACCACTATATAAAGAAAGAAAAGAGGACGAATTGTCATTTATTTGTGATTGCTCCTGACTTGAAATGTGGAAAATAAGGCAATTCTATCTACATGCATATTTGAAATATGCGCATATAAGTTTCTGTGTTTCTAAAATGGTACTTATGGGACGTAATTATGGTAAATCAGGCGCTGTTCTCCAGAGAAGTGTTTGTAGGGTCTTCTGGAGACGCTCCTCACCTGATGGTCTGCTGGGTCGGCGGTAGTTCCCTGTGCTGATCTGCTGGACTAGGTTCTTGTGGTCTAGTCCGTCAAAAGGCATGGTCCCATGGACCAGCGCGTAGAGCAGGACGCCCAAGGACCAGCTGTCCACCTCAGGCCCTCGGTAGGGCTTCCCGTTGACGATCTCAGGCGAGGCATACAGGGGGCTGCCGCAGAACGTCTGCAGGAACCCCGCCCCCCGGAACAGGTTGGACAGACCGAAGTCGGCGATCTACGTTAGACCTTAGATGTTAGAGCTCGGTCGCAGTGTAACCGCGGGGCCCCTGGGGGACACGCACCTTGATGTTGCTGTTGCAGTCCAGCAAGATGTTCTCCAGCTTCAGGTCGCGGTGGACAATCCCGTTCTGGAACAACAGGAATGTCGTGATTATAAGGGGATAATTCAGGGGAGCGGACCCTCGTGCGAGTGGAATGTCTGGAATGTGTCGTGCACTCACGCTCTCGGCGCGGCCACTGTCGCTCTACTGTGTGCATGTTCCCGCATGTTTGTGCTCATGTATGCGAAAGTAATGTGTGTTACGCAACTGTGTGTCGGGGGAGGGTGTTCCATATAACCTGAGCTAACAGTTAGCGAAGCAGCCAGGCTAGTGGTCACTCACCCGGTGGCAGTAGTGCACGGCCGACACGGCCTGTCTGAAGAAGTGGCGCGCCTCGTTCTCGCTCACACACCGCCGCTCGCTCACATAGTCGTACAGATCTCCCCCGCTGGCGAACTCCATCACAATCACGATCTTCTCAGTGTTCTCAAACACTGCAACACAAACACACAATCACATGCTTATGCCTCACTCTGTCTGTGTCTCTCGCTCGTCTCATGTGAACTGACCCTCGTAGATGCTGATGATGTGCGGGTGACTGAGTGACGACATGATATCAATCTCCCGTCGGATTCGAACCAACTCTTGCTCGTCCCGGATTTTCTCCTTACGAATCGATTTCACTGCCACCTGATCCACACACACACACAGAGAAAACATCAGCGCTTTAAAGCAACATGTGAAACACAACTCGGTCTGTGAATGGCTGCTGACTGATGATGTCACAAACGTGTGGCTGTGAGATTCTGTGCATGTGCGTCATTGGCGTCCGGTCAAGAATACAGATACAGATGAACAAATAAACCCGAAGGAATCTCGAGCTCCCGGGGTCAATGACAGCAGGACAGAGACTGATGATGCACTTCCTGTCTGACAGGTAGTGACTGCAAAACTCAGACATCAGTCAAATAATCCAGCTGAACAAGTTTAGAGAGAGACAGACAGACATGCAGAGAGACAGGCCGAGAGATACAGACAGACAGAGCGAGTGAGACTGGCAGAGAGATAGAGAGACACAGACAGATAGAGACTGCGAGACTGGCAGAGAGAAGGAACTAGACAGATCGACAGCGAGAGAGATTTTTGTCTAGGACAAGTGTTGACTTGTTCTAGACAAAAATATCTCTCCATTTCTTCTTTTCTGGTCTCAACCTTTCTAGCTGAAATGATGAACAAACAAAAGACACACACACACACACACACACACACACACAATCTCTATTGACACTGTGTTGGCCAAAGGTGTGTGTGTTCAATGAGTGTTTGTGGCCAAAATAAGTCCCTCTTTCCTTTCCTACCTCTGATCTTTGTCTCCCCTGCTCTCTCTCTTTTTTCCCCTGTCTCTCGGTCCTTCTTTCTCTCTCTCTCAGCTAAGTGTGGACACATACTGGCAGGTCAAAGATCAGGTCAACACAACCAGAGTGACGGCAGCAGGAAGGAGACGCAGTTTCGGAAAAAAACAGTGTACAGTATTTAGATCTCCCATCATTCACTAAAAATTAAAAATAACTGAAAAACAAAATAATTTATTTCAGCAGAATGACACACAACGACTTCCTCAACGTTATCTGTGAAGACTCAAGAACAAACTAAACATATGAGAAACAAACGAAAAGAAAATGGAGAAGAAGTGTTATTGTTGTTCAGGAGTGAGTCATACTGTGTGCGTGTGTGCGTGTGTGTGTGTGTATGTGAGAGAGANGACTTCCTCAACGTTATCTGTGAAGACTCAAGAACAAACTAAACATATGAGAAACAAACGAAAAGAAAATGGAGAAGAAGTGTTATTGTTGTTCAGGAGTGAGTCATACTGTGTGCGTGTGTGCGTGTGTGTGCGTGTGTGTGTGTGTGTGAGAGAGAGAGAGAGAAAGAACTGACCCCGCGGCTCTGAAGAACCTGTTCTCTATGTATTTAAGTTTCTCTCTCTCTACACTCATAACACGCACACACTCGATCATTCTCACTCTCACACACACTCACCGTCCTGCCAGAGCGGTCGATCGCCTTCTTGACGCGGCCGTACGTGCCCTTCCCGAGCGTGCCGAGGAACTCGTAGCGGTGTTTGACATTGTGTTTGTGATGGTGCCGCTTCACCGCCTGACGCTTCGCGGACGCGTCGCCCTCCATGAGCAGGCGGACTAGTCGACTCGAGTGACCGAGCGCGAGCACCCGCCTGTCTGAGCTAGAACCCGAGGGCGGGGCTATGAGTGACGTAGGCTGACGGAGGCGTCCTAGGCGTTTGTCGCGCAACTAAAAAAGTCATGGAAACATGTCCAAAACCGACCATAATGCTGTTTAAAACGCATATAAAGTGCTATACTTTCGGTACAGTATTTATAAATCAGTAAAATACAATTTATTTTGTCACGTTATTTGAATACAAATAAATAAAAAAAAATTATAAATATATCAACAACTTCTCTTTCGGCTTTTCCCTTATCAGGGGTCGCCACAGCGAGTCATCCCTTTCCATCTCATTCAATTCTGAGTATCTTCCACCCTGACACCAGCCACCCTCATGGTTTCTCTTACAACATCCATATATATCCTTCTTGGTCGTCCTCTTGCCCTCCTCCCTGGCAGCTCCATCTCCAACATTCTTCAACCAATATATTATTTTTATTTTTTTACAAATGTGTTATAGAAAGCCAATAAAATCTAGATGTTTCTGTAAAGGAATGTTTTGACCCATATTGACTGAACATTTGGCTCGCGCTTTTTAGATCCCCTGCGGGTTGTAAGTTCACCTGATGGTTAAATGTGGCACAACTTCGATCAGGTCCCTAGTGGCCTGCCCGAATGGACAAACTCACATTTCTCACTAATATATACGTACGTGAGACTTAAGGTGCTGGTGGTGAAAGAGCTCAACCTTCAGTGCTTTATAAACTTTTAATGACTTTGCTCTTTAATGACTGCAGATATAGATTCACTGGTGGTTCCATCAGAGGGCAGCAGAGAGCCAAAAGCTTCTTGAGGATTTAGAATGGATTCAGAGTGTCAAAATGAATGAATTTCTAATACTGCACCTCTTTTCTTTGCAGAGCAAATTGAGACATACTCTGTGGGTTTTTTTGCGAGCATAATATATAATATGGACCATATTTTAATATTTTGTGGTTATCTATTTTGGTTATTCATTGTGTATATTTTACTTTTTGTAAAATATTATACATTTGTTTTATGTTGTACGTATGCTGTATGTGGTGTTCGATTTTGCTCATGTATTACATCACTATTAAAATTTGATGTAATAAATACATATAAATACAATACTATTATTTTCAATGGTTGCAGATCATATCATGCCATTATAAAACAAGCTGAAGAAAAACATTTCTTAAAGATTTACATGTTTCATCATTATATCGTTAGTTTGTTTACTTGAAAATGAAATATAAAAAAGAAGTTACTTTTTTGATGACGTGGGCCTGCTGGAGGCACTACATTTCCCAGAGTGCAGTGTGCGCTGGTCCCCGCCCCGTCCAAGAACCGCCCTCTTGCCAAATGCCTCAGCGGCAGCGGCTGCTTCAGGCTGCGTGAACCTCGAGAATTTCGGACGAAACCACAAAGTTCTCCGACACAACCGAGCTAGAAACTTTAAGGGCCGTCAGCTGAGCACAGTCTGACCGATGACCGATGATTGACGCTCGTCAGCGGGCAACAACCCTCGGACCGCCGCTAAACAGAAGCTGCGACCCGGTTCGGCCTCCGGTCCGCCCGTGTTTGTGTTGATGTGCTGACTCCCTCTCTCGGATGGGAATGTGACAGCGAGGCGCGATCTGGGTTCCAGATCCAGGGTCAGGATGGAGAACCCACAGAAGTCACCGCTGGTCCGAGAACTGACCAGAACCTTCAGCCACTACAATAAACACAACGTCCTTCTGAAGAAGAACCTGAAGGAGACACTCGTCTTCTTCCGAGAGATCCAACAGAACCACGGAGCCGAACCTGGTAAGACGACATTTATAACCTCGGGATATTTCAACATTTTCATTTATTAGTGGCACAAAGTAAAAATTTTCAGTCACAAATACAAAATACATTAATAATCAATGCATTTTAGAATGGCAATGGTGTGTGTGTGTGTGTGTGTGTGTGTTTCAGGAGGTTTAGTGTTAACAGCTGAAAATGTCTCAAACAGGATTTAGAGCAAAAATAAGAAGCTTAAAGCCGCCAAAACAGAGTCGCATTCAACCGGAGCAAAGCTGCGCCACTCAACAATCTGCAATTAACACACACACACCGCAACAAGCACAGACTTTGTCACACATTTAAACACGCACTCATTTACAGTCTCTCTTTCTCTCACACACACAACTTGCAAAATCTCACACTTTCTCACTTCACACACACTTTCTCTCTCTGTCTGTCTATCTCTCTAGCTCTCGTTCTCTCACACACACTCACACACACACACACACACTCTGATGTTCCTCTGTTGAATCTGCGTTGAGTGTAATTTCGGCTTGTTTCACGGCTGTTGTCCTTGTTTTCGCTCTAAACTGATTCTCGTGACTGTAGTGCAGAATCATAATTCTAGAGCATCGCAGTGCTGAGAGACCAGCGCGCAGCAGATTTCTACTTTGATGTGTGTGTGTGTCGCGGTTCCTGAATGAAGTCATTGAGTGTGTGGCGGAGGACTCGCTCCTCGGGCCTGCCGATGATGTCATCGTTCTGTGACCTCTGACCCTCCCTCTCGGGACCCCAGGTCGTGACCCCAAGCGTTTCCCTCGACCTCGCATCTCCATCATGAGATTTCCAGCAATAAGCCGTGAGAGTCACTCATGTTCTGAACACAGACGCGGTTCCAGGATCTCTGGGGTTCTGAAAGTGAATTCATCGGTATGGCCACTAGGGGCCGTATGAATTTTTTTCTGCATCCACTGAAGTTACACACACACACACACACACACACTGAGCAGTGTATCCTCACTGAAACCATCAGAGCGAGAAGGAGGCGCAGGATTGAACGGTGATGCGTGTGATAAACTAATGCTACCAGTGTTAGCATGTAGCTGTGACTCAGCAGCAGAGCAATCGCGGCGCTAATAATACCCCACTGACCCGCGGCGCTACCGGTGTGTGTTCAGTCCAGCTCACGGACGATCATGAGACGCTTCCCTCAGGACACACCCGCCTCGCCTCGCCATCTCACTCAGAGAGAGAGAGAAATGCTTCTGTCTCAACCAGTCTCTGAAATCAGTCCAGTCCAGTCCAGTGCGAACCTTGTGAATAATGCTGTGTGTGTGTGTGTGTCAGGTCTGGACGTTCTCTCGTTCCCGGGGCCGGAGGAGGAGCGTCTACAGGGCGTGGTGAGCAGCGCCCCCTGTCTGCTGGTGCTGGGTCAGGATTGCGCCGCCCGCTACCAGCTGCTCAACTGCTTGTTGGGAGAGAGGCTCCTCCCACTCGGACCTGAGACCACCGGTGGGTGTGGCAATGGGAGTGGGTCTTGCAGGAGGAGGAAGCTGTGTTTCACGCACGGGCGGCAGACACGCCTCAGCCTGGCACTGCCCGGTCAGTACGAGCTGGTGCATCAGCTGGCGGCTCACTGCGGGCGCTGGGACACTGTGCCCCTGCAGGACCTGGAGATACAAGAAAGCGAGGATCCCGCGCAGCGATTGGCCGAGTTGGAGGTCACGCTACATCATGCTCTGCTTCAGGTTAGAGAAGATCACGGGAAACGTCGTTGCTTTCTCAAGTCATCGCTCTACCCCTCCTCTCTCTGTTTCTCACTTACTCTCTCTCATTCTCTGTCTCACTCTTTCTCACTTACTTTCTCTCTCTCTCTCTCACTTTCTTTCTGTCTCACTCTGTCTCTGTTTCTCATTTGCTTTCTCTCTCTTTCTTTCTCTCTCTCTTTCTCTCCCTCTCTCTCCCTCTCTATCTCTCTCACTCACGCACACACACACTCTTTCTCTGTTTCTCACTTACTTTATTTCCCTCTCTCACTCTATGTATCACTCTTTCTCTGTTTCTCACGTAGTTTCTCTCTGTCTCACTTTTTCTCTGTTTCTCACTTACTTGCTTTCTCTCTCACTCTCTGTCTCACTCTTTCACTGGTTCTCACTTACTCTCTCTCTCTCTTTCTCTCTATCAGTCTCGCTCTTTCTCTGTTTCTCTCTCACTCTCTGTTTCTCTCTTACTCTCTGTCTCTCTCTCTGTCTCTCTCTCTCTCTCTCTCTCTCTCTCTCTCTCGCTCTCTCGCTCTGTTATTGTGACCCTGTTCTGTGGGTCTGCTGCACTTCACATGACCACAGATAAAAAAAGTTTGTGTTTCCCCGGTGATGGGAAACTGTGTCGGGGGTGTGATGGAAGCTCAGAATTCCTCTTTATCCACAGAGAAGATCCTGCAGTCGCTCCGCCTGAGTGTGTGTGTGGTGTCACAATCACACATCCTCTCTAATGAAGTTTGTCTGTTTTTGGACACACACGTTAGAGTGCATATGTTAATTAGAAGGCGCTGTGTGTGTGTGTGTGTGTGTGTCTGCTACACACGTGTCTGAATTGGATCTATTGTTCCGTTCAGTTGTGAGTGGATGTGAGATGGAGATGGCGCTGACTGACTCTATTATTTCTCCGTGTGTGTATGTGTCTACAGGAAGTGCGTGTGGTGGTGGTGCCATGTGGTGTGGCTCAGCCGCTGGAAGAGTGTGTGACTGACGGCAGACGCTCGGTTTTTCCCATCATGCTCTACGCTGTGAGCCGGGACACGCTGAGCACGGAGCAGGGGGAGGAGCTGCAGCGACTACGCGACTCTCTCTCCTCGCCCCTGTGTTTCGTCCGCACCTCTGGCGGCGTGTCGGACCCGGCCGCGCTGCAGCGGCAGCTTCTGGCGCTGGAGCTGATTGGGGGGCCGGGGGGCCACTGCGCCTGCGGGGCCCCAGCTCAGGCCTCTGGACGCATGCAGGGGATTCTGGGAGAGAGTTTAGAGCGGCTGCACCGCGTCCTGCCGCCTTTCACCCGACAAGTGCTGCAGAACCAGCAGGTCGAAGCAGCTGCGCAGCTGAACAAGCTCCACTGCCACTGTCTCGACGTCTTCATCAACCAGGTCACACACTCACACTCACACACGCACACACACACACACTCACTGTCCCCTGTGTTTTCCCACCAGGCATTTGACATGCAGCGGGACCTTCAAATCACCCCGCGGCGGCTGGAATACACGCGTCAGAAAGAGGCGGAGCTCTTCTCCTCCCTCATGGCCATCGCCAACCGGAAGCAGGAGGAGATGAAGGACATGATCGTTGAGACGCTGAGCAGCATGAAGGAGCAGCTGCTGGAGGACGCCGCCCACCTGCACTTCACAGGTCAGAGGCCACGCCCACTCATCGCGTTTGCCTGGGATTCCGTCGCTTGTCACTGAAATTCAGCGGCTATGTTTTACAAAGACTCTTTCTCTCCTCCTCTGTCAGATGTCATTATGGAGCCGGCTAGCTCACGAGACATCAAGCTCTGCATCAGCCAGATCCAAGATCTGATCGTCAACCGACTCAACCAGGCCGTCGCCAACAAACTCACCAGCTCGGTGGATTATCTGCGTGAGAGCTTCGTCGGGACGCTGGAGAGATGCTTGTGCAGCCTGGAGAAGAACAGCAGCGAGTCCTGCACACACAACCTCACCTCCAACCACCTGAAACATGTACACACCCTCACACACACACACACACACACACACAAACTAAGTCTGTGTTTGTCTGTTAGATCCTGAATGCTGCGTATCACGTGGAGGTGACGTTTCACTCTGGCTCGTCCGTCATGAGCCTCTTCTGGGAGCAGATCAAACAGGTTGGCATCCCACACTGCAAAAATGCACGTGAAAAATTAAGAAAATAAAAAACAAAATGAGTAAAAAAGACTTAAATCGAGTGAAATTATCTGCCAATGGGGTGAGAAAATTTTACTTGGTAAGACCGCTTAAAACAAGACCTATTTTCTAGAAAAAAGCAAATTATTCTTTCAATCTCAATTCTAAGCTAGTTAATTCATCTTGTATGAAAAGAAACCAGATTTATTGTGTAATTTCAAGATTTTTTGGCTTGTCAAGAATTAATTTTTTGCAGTGCATAATGCACCTCTGCTCACGCAACACTGACTGTCTGTCTCTCTAGATCATTCACCGCATCACGTGGGTGAACCCTCCCTCCATCACGCCCGAGTGGAAGCGTAAAGTCGCTCAGGACGCCATCGAGAGTCTCAGCGCCGCTAAACTAGCCAAGAGTATCTGCTCTCAGTTCAGAACCAGACTGAACAGCTCACACGAAGCCTTCAACGCCTCGCTGCGACAGGTACGCGCCCAGTCCTCGCCCATGGCGGCACCACTACATGTGTGTGTGTGTGCAGCTGGAGGAGGGTCACTCGGGTCGCCTGGAGCGCACGGAGGACCTGTGGCTGCGGGTGAGGAAGGACCACGCCCCTCGACTCGCCCGTCTCTCACTGGAGAGTCGTTCGCTTGGAGACACGCTGCTGCACGGTTAGTCACAGACACACACACACACACACACACAGCTTTTTTATTTCACTGTTCCGTGTGTGTGCGCAGGGAAACCGCGGCTGGGGCGTGAGTTGGGGCGGGGCCAGTACGGCGTGGTGTATGTGTGCGACAGCTGGGGGGGGCAGCAGCCTTGCGCCCTGAAATCCGTCGTTCCCCCTGATGACAAACACTGGAACGACCTTGCGCTGGAGTTCCACTACACACGGTACACACACACACACATTTGAGTCACTCTAGAGTTGCTGATGTGTGTGTGTGTGTGGGTGTCAGCTCTCTTCCACGGCACGAGCGTCTAGTGAATCTTCACGGGTCGGTGATCGATCACTCGTATGGCGGCGGATCCAGTATTGCGGTGTTGCTCATCATGGAGCGACTCCACAGAGACCTGTACACCGGCCTCAAGGTGCGCTGCCTGTCTCTCTCTCTGTCGACATCTGTCTCACTCTCCCTCTCTCTGTCTGTCTGTCTGTCTCAGGCCGGTCTGGGATTGAGGGAGCGTCTTCAGGTGGCACTGGACGTGGTGGAGGGGATCCGGTTTCTTCACGGTCAGGGTCTTCTACACCGGGACATCAAGCTGAAGAATGTTCTGGTGAGAGACGCTCTCGCTCGCCCTTGAGGAGACCCTCTCTCACCGGGTTCTTGTTTGTGCTGCAGCTGGACAAGCAGAACCGGGCCAAGATCACAGACCTGGGCTTCTGTAAACCTGAGGCCATGATGTCGGGCAGCATCGTCGGGACGCCCATCCACATGGCACCTGAGTTGTTCACTGGTCCGGAACCTTTGTGGTGTATTTCCTGTCTCACTGTCGTGTCACTGTTGCTCTTCCTGTCTCCCTAGAACCCTTCCTGTCTAACATGCGCTCTTCTTGTTTTACTGTTACTCTTCCTGTCTCATCGTCGCTTTTTCTGTGTCATTGTCTTTCTGTCTCATTGTTGCTCTTCCTCATTGTCACTCTTTCTGTCTCACTTTGTCATTGTCATAGTGATAATCACAGCCATTTACTTAACACCAACAACCAGCCAATCAAATGAATAAAAAGCAACAATTCTCTTACATATTCACACGTGCGCTTTGAGACAGTTAAAACTGTGAAAAGCGCCTTACAAATGCTCATAACTTGAACTTGAACTCACTGTCACTCTCCTTGTTTCACTGCTGCTGCTCCTGTCTCACTGTCACTTTTCCTGTCTTCCTGTTAATCTTCCTGTCTCCCTGTCGCTGGTTTTGTCTTGCTGTCGCTCGTTCTGTCTCACCGTCTCATTGTCTTTCTTTCTGTCTCACTGTTTCTCCTACATCCTCATTGTCTCTCTTCCTGTCTCACTGTCGCTCTTCCTGTCTCACCGTCATTGCTTCTGTCTCACAGTCGCTCTTCTTCGTGTCTCACTCACTCTTTCAGTCTCACTGACGCTCTTCTTGTTGCTTTTCTTGTTTAACTGTTACTCTTCCTGTCTCACTGTCGCTTTTACTGTCTTATTGTCATTGCTTCTGTCTCGCAGTCGCTCTTTGTGTCTCACTGTTGCTCTTCCTGTCTCACCGTCATTGCTTCTGTCTCGCAGTCGCTCTTTGTGTCTCACTGTCACTGTTCTTGTCTCACTGTCGCTCTTTCAGTCTCACTGATGCTCTTCTTGTCGTTTTTCCTTTTAAACTGTTTCTCTCCTGTCTCATTGTCGCTCTTCCTGTCTCACTGTCGCTCTTCCTGTCTCACTGATCCTCTTCTTGTCGTTTTTTCCTTTTAAACTGTTTATCTCCTGTCTCATTGTCACTCTTCCTGTCTCACTGTTGCTCTTTCAGTCTGACTGATCCTCTTCTTGTCGTTTTTCTTTTTTTACTGTTTCTCTCCTGTCACACTGACACTCTTACTGTCTTAGCATCAGTGTGTCTGTCTCGCGACACTCCTCCTGTTTAACCTTTGCTCTTCCCATTTTACCATCGCTTTTCGTGTTTAACTGTTGCACTACCTGTCTCACTGTCGGTCGTTCCGTCTCACCGTCACTTTTCCTGTCTCATTGTCTTTCTTCCTGTCTCTCTGTTGCTCTTCTCTTTTCACACTGTATTGTGTGATGATGATGGTGGTTTGTACGTGTGTGTCCAGGGAAGTATGATAACTCGGTGGACGTGTACGCGTTCGGGATTCTCTTCTGGTATCTCTGCAGTGGTTCTGTCAAGCTCCCAGAGGCGTTTGAGAAATGTTCCAGTAAAGACCAGCTGTGGACCAACGTCAAGAAAGGTGAGTGTCGCACTTCCTGCCCGTCATTTTCTTCTTTTCCATTCGCCATTCACTTCCTGCTCATCATTTCTTGCCGCTCTCTTCCTTCTTCCTTCTCCAAAGTTTTCCCATCACTGATATGACCAGTGCTGTCAAAATTAGTCACTTTTGATACTTCGTTAGAAGTAGAGATACTAGTTAAAAAGTACTTCTGTGAAGTAAAAGTAAAATGCCTAATATTCTACTAAAGTAAAAGTAACTTTACTAATACTGATAAAACTACTTTTAAGTATAAAACTAAAAGTAATTGGAGGAAAAAACTGCATTATAGAACTATATTGTTCTATTCAATTGTTGTAATTACATTGAAAATTAATGGATTTTATTACAAAGCTTTTGTGCAATCTGCATGGCCTCAAGACATTAAGTCACACAGGCTTCTCGGAGGTGGATAAATCTGTAAAAACTTGTAACAAAATAGTTTCTTTTCAAATACATGTTATGAAATAATGACCTAAATATGAACTCCTATGTTCGAAAATCTAGCTTCAACATTACATTATCTCCTTTATATCTAGTATAAGATAAATAATATCTCTCAAAGTCTCACAACGATACTAACTGAAATGTTTTTCAGTGTTCACGTGAGCTTTGAGAT
>SOMO01000034.1:876119-888175 GCA_028128575.1 Paedocypris carbunculus | reverse complement strand
AGAGAGAGAGAGAGAAGGAGTGAATGATAGAGACAGATAGAGAGAGATTGAATGATCGAGAGATAAACTGATAAAGACAGAGAAGGAGACAGACAGTGATAGACAAATACAGAGTGAGACAGAGAGACTGCAAGAGAGACAGAAAGAGTAGGACAAAACAAGAAAAAGACAGAGAGAGCGACAGAGTGAGTAAGACAGAGAAAGAGTGAGACAGAGAAATGAGATGGAGAGAGTGAGTCAAGACAAATACAGAGACAGCAGACTCATGTGGGTGTCTGATTGGCTGCTGCTAATCTCACACACACTCCCTTCTGACCCCTTGGTTCAGTGACCTCTGACATTTGCATGTAAATCAGCAGAACTAAAGCAAAAGCTGTGCAGATGCTCACTACTCCTACAAGACTTCTAGAGATCGAGGTCATGCGCTATTAAAGTAGTAAAGTCCTGTGATCAGAACCGGGGTTCACCAACACAGCAGACTCGTCCGTCATTAACCTCCATCACAGCTCCAGCGTGACACCGCACATCCGCCCGCTCATTCATTATACATGCGGCGCTGCTGCGAGACCACCCGCTAATGCAAGACTGTCACGCTAGCGGCGTGGCGCACACAGACGACACGCGTGCAGTGCGCCGATGAGCGTACCTGAGACTGAGATCTTCATGGGTGCTTCCAGAGGTCTGTTGTTGTCCAGGGCTCGGCTGAGCCGGATCTCTCCACTGCTCCGGTTCAGAATCACCAGGTTCAGTTCGTTCCCTGACTCAAAGGTGTAGTGCAACTGGTCCGAAACGTCCGGGTCGTATGCCGGGATCCTCCCGATCACGCCGTCGGGAAAGCTGTTGGTTTTGTCCGTCACGTAATTGTTGAAAATGATCTGAAAGTCCTTGAGGACAGGCGGGTTGTCGTTCTTGTCGAGGACTTTGATGTGGACCGTGGCCCGGCTGACCAGTGGAGCCGACGTGGCCTGGACCACGATGACGTATTCGGGCCGGCTCTCGTAGTCGAGGTCCGTGAGCGCGGTCAGCTCTCCGGTGAAGATGTCCAGCTGGAAGATCTCAGGGATGTTTCCCTCCACTATCTGGTACATGACCTGAGCGTTGGTGCCTTCGTCAGGGTCGGACGCAGAGATATGGGCCACCACGAGGCCGATGGGAACGTTTTCCTCTACAAAGATGTCAAACTCGTCCTTCTCAAACACCGGCGGGTTGTCGTTGACGTCCAGGATGGTGACTTGAATCTCTACCGGCCTCTTGAGGGCCGGAACGCCTTTGTCCACGGCGAAGGCCTGGAGGTTGTAGAAGGGCGTGTTTTCTCGGTCGAGACGCCGGAGTGTCCGCACAATCCCTGACGTGGATTCGATGATAAAGTCTCCGTCTCCGTCCTCTCCACCCTGGAAAGTGTAAAACACTCGACCGTTGAGGCCAGAGTCGCGGTCGGTTGCCGACACCTGCAGGACGCTGGTGTAGACGGGGATGTCCTCCGTGACGGAACCCTGGTACCGGTCCCGTAGGAACAAGGGAGAGTTGTCGTTGACGTCGTTTATCAGGATCTCCAGGTAGGTGGTGTCGGACTTCTGCGGGATGCCGTTGTCCCGAGCGGTGATAGCCAGTGTGTAGGAAACATGGTCTTCGTAGTCCAGCTCCATCTGAGTGGTGACAGCGCCGTTGTCTGGGTCGATGGAGAACTGCGGGATGCTGTCGTCCATGAAGTAGGATATGCGGGCGTTCTCCCCGGTGTCCTCGTCGGTGGCACTGATCAGCACGACGGTGGTGCCGACCGCTCGGTCCTCGTTTATGTTGACAGTGTAGTGGGAGCTCTGAAAGACGGGCCGGTGGGTGTTTGCGTCCGTGACGTTGACGTAGACCTTGGCCGTATCGAAGCGAGTGCCGTCAGACGCCATGACGGTCAGAACGAATTGCCTCTCCAGTTTGTAGTCCAGCGGCAGAGCCAGTGAGATCAGCCCGCCGCCGCTTTGGCTAGTGATGGAGAAGCGGTTCCGCGTGTTTCCCGTGGTGATCTGATACGTCACCACGCTGTTGATGTCCTGATCCAGTGCGGACACCGTCACCACGCTCATTCCCACCGCAGCGTCCTCGTTGAGCCGCATGTAGTAGGCCTGCTGGGTGAACTCTGGGTTGTTGTCGTTGACGTCCAGAATGGTCATGCTGATGCTGGCGGACGAGGACATGGGTGGGCTTCCGTGGTCTCGCGCTTCTACTCCAAACGTATAAAAGTCCAGGGTTTCTCGGTCCAGTTGGGACGCCACCACAATCCAGCCCGTGCTGTTGTTGATGGTAAAGGGGAAGTTGGGCGTGGTCTCCGTGAGATGGTATTGCAGGCGGGAGTTATCGCCGGCGTCTGCGTCCACAGCCTGGATGTGGATGACCGAGTATCCAATGGGAACGTTCTCCAGCACCGTGGCCTGAAACGGCGTGCTGACGAAGATGGGTGCGTTGTCGTTGACGTCCAACACCTGCACGGTCACCAGGCCACTGATGTTTGACAGCGGCGGACGTCCGCCGTCTTGTGCTCGGATGCGGAGTGTGTACTCTTTGTTCATCTCGTAGTCCAGCTGACTGACCAGGTCCAGTTTACCCGTCTGAGCATCAATGTAGAACTGACCACGAGTGTTTCCGCTCATGATGCTGAAGTGCACCATGGCGTTGTTGCCACGGTCCTGGTCGCTCGCGCTCACCTGTAGGATTTCCGTGTTGGGTGGCCGGTCTTCAGGAACCTGAACTACGTAGCGTTTCTCACTGAACTGCGGCGCATTGTCGTTATCGTCCTCCACTGTGATGTAAACGGTTGCTGTGGCACTGCGGGCGCCCGGGTCGCGACCTTGGTCGTTTGCTTCCACCAGCAGCACATAGGAATCAGCGGTTTCACGGTCCACCAGACCACGTGTGCGAATGACGCCGGAGCGTGAGTCGATCTCGAAGGCCTCCTTGCTCTGATTGCTGGTGGTCAGATGATACAGGATGTTCCCATTGACCGGAGCGTCCCCGTCTGTGGCGCGGACAGTCAACACCTCATAGCCGATCTCCAGGTTCTCCCTCACACTTTCTCTGTAGTTCTGATGTTCAAACACAGGCTCGTGGTCGTTGGTGTCACTCACCGTTACCGTCAGAGTGGCCATCGCCGTGCGCCGGGGAGATCCGTGATCCACCGCTGTCACCCGGAACACGTGCGTGTCCTTCGTTTCTCGGTCGAGTATGTCCAGCGTGGTGACCAATCCGCTGGCAGGGTCGGCGGAGAACAGGTTGTCAGAGCGACTATCGAACAGCGCTTCTAGGGAGTATTCCAGCCTTCCGGCCTCTCCCTCGTCCGGGTCGGATGCTTTCAGAAGCACAACAAAAGTTCCGGCCGGCTGATTCTCTGCCACAGACACCTGATACATGGGAGGCAGAAACTGAGGGTTATTGTTGATGCCCCTCTTCCGCCTGTTCAGCAGACCGGAGTCCGAGCTCGCCGCCCGCTCCAGAAGCTCTTTCAGATGCGTCTGTGTGAACGCGCCGCTCCCCGCGCGCCAATGCACGCGCACGACACCTCCATCGCGTCCCACGCAACGAAGATGAAACTCCAGCAGTGAGTCGCGCGTGAAGCAGAGCGGCGCGGAAGTGAAGAGCCGCCCGCGCGTGTAGCGCAGCACTGAAGTCCCACTCACGCTGCAGCGCGGCAGGTGTCCGGGGATCACGTCAGACAGCCGGAGCAGCGCGGAGCCCGCGGCGCGGCACTCCGTCAAGTTCCGTAGGCTGATGATCTCCACGTCCCGCGTCTCGCGCCGGCGTGTGCGTCTGATCGCGCAGTTCCTGCCGTGCACGTGCAAATCGTAGCGGCTGCTGATCAGATGTCTGAAATCGGAGGCGTTTCCCGCGCAGTCCTCAAGAGTGAAAACGCTGAAAGGGTTCGAGCGCAGCGCGCGGCAGTCCGGACGGCTGAAGAGCGCGAGCGCGCCTGACTCCGAACGCAGGAATCCGTCCGCGGAGCGAGGCAGGAGGATCTGATCCAGCGCGCAGGAGGCGCGTCGCCGCAGCCCGGAGATCGTGGTACCCGGTTGCGCATCCTCGCTCACGTGAAGAACGAAGCCATCCACCATCCACCTGAGACTCAAGCACGTAAACATCATGAGCGCTCTCGTGCCCATCGTCGCCGTTCGGTGCTTCTCCTCCGCGCGAACCGATCAATTCCGGTCTTTCCTTTGAAAGTTCTCGAGCGGAGTCTCCATGCTGTTCCGCGCGCTGTGGGCACGCGCACACTGACTCCGTCGAGGGGGACGATAACATCAAGCGGATCCGGAGCAGGAGGGGGAGGAGGGGCCCCCGCGGCTCTTAAAAGGGCCCCGGACTCATTCAATCCTCTTCGTTAGTCTAGACTTCATCTTAAGACTTCGCTAGTCTTACTTCATCAAACACCATTTTAACGCGTGCATATCGATTTATAAGATTGCACTGCATGCATTGTTTTTATTACTTTATTTTTCAGTGAATCTCTCCTGTCGCCCTCTGACGTCACCCAGGTGCTTCATAGGCGCACATTTTTGCATTGTGAATTAAATCCGTGTCTTTTCTCCAAAAAGCGAACAATATTTTCAGTAATTTTACGTAACTCAAACGTACAAAATCTATATTAAATCATCTCAAACCAACGTGAATTTCAGCTTTTATTGGAGCTGGAGGCTCGAACACAACAACAACAAGAGCTTTACAAAAACTGAGCAAGAAACCAACAAAAAAGAAAATCCTCCTCGAGAAAATCTGATCACTGACAGACAGAGCGAGAGAGAGAGAGAGAAACAGACAGACAGACAGGGGGCAGGGTGTGAGAGAGAGAGTGTGTGTGAGTGTGTGTGTGTGTGTGTGTAATGAGACCGTTTCTGGTCACTGATGCAGAAGATTTTACAGTAAATTACATGAACAATAATTCTCATAATACAAAACATCTGTGTTCATTTCATTAGTTATTTATATCTGTGACATCACAGTTTTAATACTACATGAGAGAGACAGACAGCTGTGGTGAAGCGAGCTAAAAACGCTCGCTCACCCTTTCTTCCGGTTCCTTTGCTTTCTTCACACGAAGAGAACTGTTGTGTGAGGCTGGGACTGACAGACAAACAGACAGGTGTGTGAGGTGCAGAGTCAGACAGACAGGTGAGTGAGAGTGCGTGCGGGCGAGCGAGGCTGCTCTAGCTCTGTTGTTTGCGCTGGCTCAGCACTTGCATCAGGTCGTTCTTCAGAGCCTCCTGCTTCGATTTATCAGCCAGCGTCTGAACGCTCCTGAAACACACACACATGCAGGCTCACATCAGCTTGCTTGACACTCACACGACCTCAGCACGCCGCACACGTTAAGGACGCACTACATGCGGTTAGTGACGTCACACCAGCGGTACCTGCAACACTAATCAATGTAGATCTGACGCTGAGTCAGAACCTGAGACAGTTCCCTCTGCAACTGACGGTACTTTACATTATCAGGGAGAGACTCGATAGATCTGAGAGAGACAGAGAGAGTCGGCCATACAGAGAGCGAGAGAGACAGATACAGAAAAACCATTGAAAGAAGAGTGAAATAATGGCAACAAAACACGAGGGAAATGAAGAGCATTCATGATGAAGAAGATGGAGTCGTGTGACTTTTGCTGTGACGTACCTCAGGCCGTTCACGATGTCTTTAGTCTTGCCAAAGTAAATCTCGTTCAGCGTGGAGCGGATTTTATTCTCCATGTCCTGTTAGAAAAAACACAAAACATTCAGGGACTGCGATGTGTGTGTGTGTGTGTGTGTGTGTGTGTGTGTGTGAGAGAAAATCACCTCCACCAGACGCCCAATGTTTGCGATGTGAGGAGATGATTCTCCAACTGTCTCGTCTTTCTCCATCTGAAATGAAGAAAGAGACAGAGTAAGACACAGAGAGAGAGAGAGAGAGACAGACAGACAGACAGAGATCAGAACCTGTCGGGTGAGGCTGCCGCCGAGGTTCATGGTCCCGGAGCCGGTCTTGGTGGTCTGCAGCCACAGCATGACGGTGGAGGTAAGTTTATAGTGAGCGGTGCGGCCGCTGGACTTCTCCTAAAACACACACACGTTAATTGTTAAAAGTCGCAATCTTGATTCCACCCCCCTCGCGATCGTAATCCAGCATTTGTCTGATCTCGAGATAAAACATTTCTATGGGATGAAATAAGTGCTAAAAAGAGTTTGCCCAAGCACCCGGGTTTGCGAGCGTTGGTGTAGCTCATGTTGAGCCCGTGTGGTACGCACGTATCTTCACGCTTGTGTGCAAATCTCTTCTGCTTGAGTACAAATCGTTTTGTGACTTTTATGACTCCTTGCTCAGATTGGTCAAAGCGAACACAACCTAAAGCAGATCTTCGCCGTCGCTGTTCCCGCCCACAACAGCAGGTTCTAAAACTAAAATCCGTTGAAAGACTTTGCAGACATAAAAAGGGTTAAAAAAGATTTTTTTTTTTACATTACATTACTTTTCCTTTATTCAAATTTAAAACAAAGAGTAACATTTGTCCTTCTATGGCTGTTTGAAAACCTGATGTTCAGGGGTAAATATAAAAAAAAATAATAAATAAAAATGTAAAAAAAAAAAAATCCAGAATTGTGATTTTTATTTCAAGCTAAAAAAATTGTGATTCTCATTTTATCTAGAATTGTGCAGCACTAACCCACAGCCTTTTCCTGCCACGTACCTGCACTTCCACTACATGGATGGAGTCCCAGCAGCCCTTGATCTTTTTGGATCCGTCTCCCGCCTTTTTGATGAGGATGACACCCGCAAAGCCATGATCCAGATCCCACAGATAGACGGAGGAGACCCCGCCCTCAAAGTACCTGTGGGAGGAGTCTGTGTTCAGCAGCCGACCTAACCCGAGAAAGTAACTGTGTGCGCACTTACAGGTCGCGGTACTGGTCAAAGGCATTGTTGGCCTCCATTTCCAGCTTCCTGAGACGTGCGGACGGCATGGCTCCATCATCAATCGGTGGCTCGTACTTATTACTCCACGGTGACCTGAGAGCGAGATTCAAGATTCTTATTGGTCACTGTACTACAGTAATACAGTGTGCACAACTGAATATGATGCAGTGCAAGGGGAAATACCAGGACAATGAGTCGCATATAAATGATGGATATAATACATACATGATGAGGACAAAGTTACATTTGCGTTTTTTTTTAGTTTTAGTCTAATTTTAGTCAACTAAATACCACAGCATTTTAGTCGACTAAATTACAGTATAGATTGAGTCATTAAAAATAAAAGTGTTATGTATTCTAAATGTTTACTAAAGTTGCTATGTCTAAGTAATCTGAATACGTAGTTAACTATGAACATATAAAATATATACAAAGATCTTATTTGGAAAAACGTTTATTTTTCTTTAACTCATTTAAGTTTACTTTTCTTTAAATCCAAATAAATGTATTATCATAAATTAAACCTCAAAAAGAGAAAAATAAACAGTGAAATAAAATGAATTATAATTGCATCAAGTTTATAAGTAACAAATGGTTGAACGGTGAAAAAAGAAGTTTCAATCTGCAGGTGGCGCTTTGTTTCTGCCCGTGATTGTTGCTTCACACGCGTCATACAGATGACGCTCGCTCGCCTGAGTTTTTCCTGCAGCCGAAAGACTGTGTTCTGATTGTGTTTGCTCCCGCCTTTCTCCACAAGCTGGGATCATGATTGGACGTTGTCACTGCATTTTTGTTTAGTTTTTATTCGTTGACGAAAGTGTCAATAAATGTAGTTATAGTTTTCCTTCCTGAGCGGGAGTTTTTATATAGCTTTCGTTTTGTTTTCGTCAGGGAAAAAGTGTCGTTGACGAAGACGATGACGAAAATATTTCGTCAACTAAATTAACATTGGTATATAGCGTCTATTGCAGGCATGGGCAAACTACGGTTAGGGGGCCACATGCGCCCTGTTAAACGTTTTAATCCGGCCCGCCAAAGATATTTTGTTGTAATTTTTTTTTCTTATTTGTTGATACCAATATCGGCCTCGATACCACATTTTCTTAAGTACTCATACTCATTGTCTGCCGATATTGTGTTAATCACAGGCGCGAGTGCCACGCCCCAAAAGGCGAGCCGGAAATGTCCGCGGCGTGAAAGCGGACTGCAAATTGTGCTCAGCAAAATTGTCCAGAAGAGGCTCAAAAGGCAGCGCAATAAACAAGTAATTCCCTAAAATCTCAACACAACAACGAGTACATAAAGTTTGCTTCAAAACCAACACAACTCAGGTTGCAGCAAACTCTTGCAAGAAGAGAAAAAATGTTGTTAATAAATTATTATGCACTAAATAGCAAAGATGTTTATTAATGCCATCTTAATGTTTATTAAGATGTCATCTTTGCATTAATAAACAAAGATGTTTATTAATGTTTATTAATAACTTGTGCTGTTTCTACTACTTTTTAAAGACATACTGTATTAAAAATTCCATATATTTAATGCCACATTTAATTAAATACCATGATAAAATACCAATGACAAAAGTTGTTACTTGTAAATTTAAATCATGTTTTCACTAAGAAGGGAGGTGATGGCAACATGCCCATTAGGGACCATACTGAATTGGTGCTCTGCATTTAACCCATCCAGTGAAGTGCACATACACACAGTGAAGTGAACACACACAAACCCGCAGTAGTAAGCAGCCTAAGCCGTGGAGCCCGGTGGGCATTTGTGGTTCAGTGTCTTGCCCAAGGACACTTAGTTGAAGAACCAGCAATAGGGCGAATCGAACCTGCATCCTTGGACACAAGTCCAAGTCCCATACCACTGGACTCCCAAAGTAATTCTAACAGTTTTCCGAAAAATCTGTGGTATCGGTGTATCCCTAAAATAAAACAATTATTTCCTCCAAAATCCAAGATGTTCATTTTTCCTCCAGTGAGATGAGGTTGCCAAATGCCAAAGCACTCCATCTATCTTTTTCTTGAACTTTGTAAACGCACATGATTATGTTTAACGTTATAACGAAATATATAAAAACATCTTGGGAAAAAAAAACAAAAACAAACAAACATACATATGTTTTAAAAAATCCTGAAAAGTCCCCAAAGAACCCATTGTGGCCAGCGAATCAAAAAGTTTGCCCACCCCTGATCAATGGTGCCGGGCTAGAAGACATTCCGGATTCTATTGGTTCACAGCAACTGTTGAGCTCCTTGATCACAGTTTTCTTTGGTAAAGGAGTTATTGTTGCTGACTTCAGGCATTAAGGGACTTTGGTGATTGACCAGTGGACAATCATGATGAAAAACGGCTAAGGTCAGCACGTTCTCTGAGAACCTTCCGGTCACTCCGTCACGGCCTGCAGCCTTGTATACCTGTACTGTCATGTTCGGAGTGATGTTCTCTGTGAGGTTCACTTCAGAACAGGAGAGAGATGGAGACAGGTCTTTACCGGTAAGAATCTCCATCGCGGTTGTAGTCACACAGCAGATAATCTTTCCCCACGACTTTATCACGGGCGATTTTCAGAGGCTGATCAACCGACGACAGCAGATCCTCACACAGACTAGGCACCTGTGCGCAGAAACAGACAGACACACACACTGTAAACACGGGAAACGAAGAGAGAGAATGTGATGTCATCAGACTGACCAGGTCGATGAGGTCACTGAGGTTCTTCTCAATCTGCTGTGGTGGCAGACGCCTCATCAGATCCAGCGCACAGTCCAGCTGCTGTTCATTCTGCGAACACACACACACACACACACACACACAATTCTTGTGATGCCATGAGGAGTCAGAGGTCACAGCTGTTTTACACAAGAGTGTTCTGAAATCAAACAGCTGTTCTGAAATCAAACAGCTTTGGGCTTCAATGACTGTCAAATGGAGTCAAGTTTCTGCACAAATTCTCACTTTAAGATTGGGCTGAGAACTGAGCCTTGTGGAGCTCAAGACTCGGCTTCATGTACACAATGTGAGAACGTGAGACAGACACAACCTAAACCACACTAACTCTGGAATGTCAGTACAGAAGAGACTCGAACACGTTTAAAACACGGGAGTAACCCTTATTTATGTGCTGGAACTGAAACGTGCGATCTGTCACACTTGATCAAACACTTTAATCGCAGAGAGGTGACAATTCCGATCAGCACTGCAGACGGTCTGTGACGGAGCATTCCATTAGATCCGCTGCATTGATTGTACACCGGTGCAGGAAAGCGCATCATGAACAATAATGCAGTAGAAAAAAAGCTGCACATCACAACAGAGTGCAAATGCATAATAACTGCTTGTGCTGCTTCTATAGGTTGCTTGTGTGATAAATTGTACATGTGTGATGTAAAACGCAGAAACGTCTCTCTCCTCCTGTAATATTTACATCAGTTTCTGGCTGGTTAATTAGGAAACAATAAGCTGCTGTGGTCTGGAAAACTATCTCTGATCAAAACAACAGTACAGTGTTAAACACACATCCAATCAGATCACTGCTAAACAAACACACACACACACGGCACACGCGCGCACTCACTCAGAGATGAAGAGATTCACTGGGACAGACAATGACACACTCTTCATCCCTCTCTCACACACACATACACACCAACGGGACACACAACACTGTTAAACAAGCGCTAGAAGTCTAAAATGTTGTTATGATTATAACTGATTCAACACCCGTGTGTGGTTATTAATATAACGTGGCTCAAATACCGGAAGCCGTAGAGCGTCTCGTCCTAAAACGGGCATCGACTGGATGCTCGTCCGGGCCGGCTCTTACCATGTTTGCGGTGCTCGGTCGCGTCTCTGCGGGGTTGGAAGCGGCTGCGGCAGGGGGATCGCCTCACTGTTCGCTTCTGTTTTGTCGGTTTGGACGCGGTTCGGCAGCAGAACCCAACCCTGTCAGCGCTTCACTTCCTCATCCGGGGACCCGCTGCGCGCACCCGCGCATGCACATCCGGGTCGTTACGCCGCTATCTGCTCCGACCAATCACAGATTTTTCAGTAAGGTATGGCCAAATATAGAAGAAAAGAGGCGTGACAAGCTCAACGCTGGCTGACGACGACAGATGGCGACAAAGGGCGTCACCGTTTATTTTCTACACGAACACGTCATGTGTTATTATATGATCTTGTTATAGATGTTATATTTTATATTGATCAGAAATGCTGACCATTGTGTTGTGTAGCTAAATGACGCTGTTAACATTCTCAGTTCAACAAATGTGTAACCAGACTGTGGCCACTAGAGACCGTATTGATATTCTGATCTGGATCATGGCTTTGTGGGTGTCATTCTCATCAGGATCCAAAAAGATCAAAGGTTGCTGGAACTGCATCCACGTGGTGAAGGTGCAGATTAGTTTCTCATCTTATGGCGTACGTAGAGGTGTAGAGGTGAGACAGGCAGATGAGGGGTGTAGTTGAGCACCTGGAGGTGGATGCTGATGATGGTGCTTTCCATTGCTTTCATTATGCGTTCCGGTGGTGGAGGAGAGAGAGAGAGAGAGAGAGAGAGAGAGACAGACAGACAAACAGAGAGAGAGACAGACAGAGACAGAAAGAAAGAAAGAGTGAGAGACAAAGTGAGAGAGATAAAGTGAGTGCGATACAGAGACAGAGAGAGAGAGAGCTGGACTGGGTTCAGGTTCTTGCTCTCACTAATGAAGTGGAGCGGGACATTGTGCGGTTTTGTTTGACATTTGTGAGTTGTGTAAGAGCCACATCAGCGGGACGCTCCAACTCTGAATCCAATTAGAGTTGTGTGAGTTTGTGTGTGTGTGTGTGACAGTGTGTGTCTGCGGGTACCTGAAGCTGGGCGGGGTTTGACTGAACTCTGACCTCTCGAGGTCCATAAACAGCACCTGCTTGCCATACGCTGCTCCACACACACACACACACACACACACACACACACACACACACACACACACACACACACAGCTTCTGCTGTTCATCACTGTAACAGTGTTTGATCATAAGCTGCTAAAGTAATATATCACAGCACCAACTTTGTCCTCAACATTTCTCTCTCTCTCTCTCTCTCTCTCTCTCTCTCTCTCTCTCTCTCTCT